>CABHPH010132090.1:0-50051 GCA_902168325.1 Peromyscus nudipes | reverse complement strand
GGCCCACAATGTGCTGGAGCCTCCTATATCCATCATAAAACAAAAAAATGCCCTACAGGCTTACCTATAGGCGAACTTTCTCAATTTAGTTTTCTCTTCTCAGATAACTCTAGCTCCTTTCAAATTGACGAAAGCAAAACAAACAGACAAAATAGGACAATAAGTACATTAAAGTTGGAGTGCCAGAGTCCAGCTACTCCGGGCTTTAAAAGGCAAGCATGAGGCTGTTAGGAATCTCATAGATTTTCTGCAATTCAGCTGCTCAATTACTGACCCAAACTTTCTCTGTTGTCTAAAATATAGCTCAATATCACTGGTTGATGAATATTGCTTTGAATTTTAAAATATAATCAGAATGCTTAGACTTACTCCAAACTTGAATAACTACTAGAGATTAAATGAAAATGGTTCTCCTTTCAATAACTCTTTATTATAATGGGCTATTTAATAAAATAGAGTATGAATTATTTAACTGCCTGCTATAGGAAATGTAAAATATCTGTGAGTGGGTAACAAAATTGAGAAATACAATTAAAAATGTAAAATAAAATATTCACCTCACCCAGAAAGTAATGGAGAAGTAAGGCACAAGATCTAAGAATTTAATTAGTCTGGGGTGGCTTTAAAGGTTAGATTCACACAAAGGGCCAAAACTAAGC
This sequence comes from Peromyscus nudipes, assembly GCA_902168325.1. Classification (NCBI taxonomy): domain Eukaryota; kingdom Metazoa; phylum Chordata; class Mammalia; order Rodentia; family Cricetidae; genus Peromyscus; species Peromyscus nudipes. The sequence goes on along the minus strand of CABHPH010132090.1, from coordinate 49,392 downwards.
CTGTGAAAGAAGTAGCAAGAACTGGGATTCTGTAAGAAGAAAATACAGAAGGTATTTGTTTTAACACTTGAGCATAGAAAAGGTAGAGGAAGAACTATAGATATACATACATATATAGTTCTATATGATATATATATATATGGACAGAGAGAGGAGAGAGAGAGAGAGAGAGAGAGAGAGAGAGAGAGAGAGAGAGAGAGAGAGAGAGAGAAGAAATTGAAAGGAGCAGCGTCAAAATTTGTAGAAATGACTACAACGGTGGAAAATTCCAAGAGTCAAACAGTTTAAAATATTCAAGTAGTGTTAAATCTCTCCACATTCCTAATCTTCAGTGCAATGTCGTAGTATGTGAGTTATGGGGAAGTGGGTTTCATGGGTGTGCGTTATAAAGAACTGAGTGCTGTATGAAGTCCTGTGTAAGAAGACTCAGTCATGGGATGATAAACCTGAGCAATAACTCAGATCAAAACTCATGTTAGATGTGCATATAAAAATCACAATAAAACTCATTACATTGGAAAATAAATACATGCTAAAAATAAAATACTAAAAGATATAATTACACAGAAACTCTTTGGGAATTGTTGGCTTCACAGGTGGGAGGGGGCACCTTTGCATTTATGCAAATCATCAATTGAGCATAGACAGTCTGACTTAGACGTAGTGAAATACCAGCCAACATTTAAGACTGCTTTCTGAGCATGTGCTGGTACATTTCCAATTTCAAAATTCATCGAATACCAGTTCCTATTAAATATAACTCTGATATTTCCAAGGACATATTTGAACTTCAGTACGGGTCTTTCTGTAAGGTCAGAAATATGGGTTTTGCTGATTCAAACTTCTGCTCCAACCAGCAAGGACAACCCCTCCCTGGGCTCAGCCCTTCTCAGCAGCTACAGATCTTCATTAACTTCAGCCTTACAACCACCTTGGAACCTCTCATTCTACCACTGTTCACATCAGCCAGAGGCCATTTTCATTCCAGTTCTTTACAAATACGTCAGTCACAATAAGCAGAGACATTTACAACAAGACACATATATTGTTACCAGAGCAGAGAGATTCTATCTCCATTGTCTTATAAACAAGAAGTAAATCCCTGTTGGAAAGGACCTCCATGCCCTGACTCCCCCAAGCCTCTTCCTCTGTTTGGAATCTCCATTCCTTGATTAATTTTTAACCACTCCTTACAAGTCTTTCTTAACTTTAGAGATTTTTATCATCCTATCTTCTTTGGAAAGCAGAGAGCTCTTTACTTCCTCTCACCGGAAAAAAAAAGTGATTTCCTTTAAAACAACAACCCCATTTTCTGTTTCAAAATGTGTTCACAGTTGTTGCATCACAAGGTCAGATTTCTAAAACTCAGCAAAGGATGGTAATTTATCTTCTGCCTCTTGGAAGTTACTCAGCAAGGAAATACTAAAATATAATGAATACAAACACATAAAAAATAGTTTGTTTTCCATAAGCCTTTTCAATTTGTGAGTTTACATATTTTTAAAGGCTATACCTAGCTACTGTAGAATATGCCTTGTTTGGAATGTCTACCTTTTGGTTTTTTCATACTGAAGTAGCTATACTATTGGACTTCAATCCTTGGACTCTAACATATATGCTTATTTTAAGACTTAGATTGACAGGTACAAATTGAGATGGTAAAAAGAATCATATACAACCGGTTAAGTCTACATTATTTTTTGTCCAAATGAGGTCTTTTTAGAATAAAGGGGTTATTAATGATTGCTTCAGCTCAGTATAGTGCCCTGGGAAATTATAAGATATGATCACTGTATCTTTCTAACACTTGGTATATAACCTTTAGAAGTTCTATGGATACATTCTATAGACTGCTTACCTATTTAGAAGGCATGGTACCAGGTTATACACAGTTTTATGCCATCTTTTGTTACATATAAAAGACATATCACAACCAGTTAAAAATATATCTACAAAACAACTCCCTACATCTAAGACTCAGAGAACATTATAGTAAAGAGGGCAGAAATTTTCTAAGAGCCACAGGATCAGGAAGTTTGCTGAAACTGTGTCTCCTAAGAATGTCAGATGCTAAACCCATAAAGTCTCACCAACATGACTGCCTAAACAAGAGCTCAACAAGGAAAACATCAATAAGCATGCCAAAGCGGGTGAGGAAAGACCATGAGGCCTCAACCCTACACAAAGAAATACAGACGACTCAGGAATACTGGGAGCAGGAGAAATAGTCTTTCTCAGGGAAGGACACACTAGTTATCCAGTACAAATGGTCAGCACTGAAAGCATACAGAAAAGTAACATTATACAGACTGAGCAGATTGTACTTGGGAAAATATATGTATATACATACACATATATGCATGTAAAAACAATAAACAAAAAAGAGGCCATGAATTTGAAAGAGAACAAGAAGGGGTATGTAGAAAGTTTTTGAGGGAAGAGAGGGAAGGAGAAATGATGTAATTACATTATAATCCAAAAAGTAAAAGAAAAAATACATAAAAATAAAAATTTTAAAGGTCATCTAAAATACCATATTTGACAATACTTGAGGAAGACAGGAATTTGAGATCCTCTGCTTTCTTACTTAGGGTTTATTATTAGTAGCACGAGAAGTTCAGTAAGAAAGCTATTCTTCCACAACCTTCTAGCTTTGTTCTAAGCACAGGCTTAGATTAAATTTTGCCTAAATGCCTATTAAAAGAATAATGGGAAGACAGAAGGATCATTTTAAAAGGTGCAGGTGGAGATTCAGAGTCATCTGTTTTAAAATTTATGAACAGCAGCAGTAATTTAACTTATGATGGGAACAATTTTATTCCCATTTCCACGAATGCTAATGTTCACATTTCAGTTATTATAATTAATCTGGCTCAATTATATTACGTGAGCTTGTGTTCAGCTGTACTGATTGATAATACCAACAAGCATTAAGTATGATTTTGTGTTCTGTGACACTCTACAACTATTTAACACCTAATTGGGAAGGGTTGATAGGGTGTCCTTTTGACACCAAATGCAAAACCTATTAGGAACTCATGGTAAATGATAGCCTAAAGATCATAGCATTCATTTATTAGACAAATATGGAGTTGAGTCTGTCCATAGACCCATGCTTAGGGAAGGGACACTGATATCTAATGAGAATTTCAGCACAGACCAAGAAACGTTAGGTTTTTGCTGATCTTTTCTTGTTTAAATTTCATAGTCACTGTGTTAAAATACATATTATCATAATATAAAAATAGTGAGGTACACTTACCAACATTGATAGCTAGAAGTCAAACAAAAGTTAAGGCAATGTAGCTGGATACCATGTCTTCTCTTTTCAACCACAGCATTGAATTATCCCCATCATAACACGTTTCTAGTTACTGGTGGGTTCCAAGAAGCATAAAATATGCTTGCTCCTACTGTCAGAGGCTTAACAAACAAATTCAGTACAAAATATTTCACGATGGTTCATCCTAAAAAACATGTGGAAGCTCACACAAAGCACATTTCAAAAAGTTGAAGAACAGTAAAATTCAGTAATAAATGTAGTTTATATAACTTCAACTCCACTATGATGGAGCCAACTTACATGGACCTCGTAAGAGTGAAGAATAAATCTTTCCTTAATGTTTTTCCTGATACTTGTCACAGTGACGTAAAAAAAAATACACTCACCATCGTTCCCTCACTTAAATAATCCATCAACATCATATCCTGTCAATTCTGTGTATCTATAGCTTGTACCATGAATTTGCATCTTTCTCCATGTCCGCTCCCTAATCTCGAATCTATTCCATTAACACAGAGAAAGACAGGCAAACAGACAGACACAGACACACACCTCATTTCTTCTCTCTCCTGAACTTTAACACTTAAGGAATAAAATAATAAAAGTCATTGTTAGATTTCCAGGCTCTCACATTCCACTTGTCTTAGAACAAAATCAAAACTCAAAATGCTGTGTTTTGTAGCAAATCAGAGAAAGTAAATGTGATTTTATCATCTGCAAAGAGCAGGTGAATACATGATCACCAGTGTTTTCAGGGGTGGAATGTTAATACACGTGAGCAAGCCAATGTAATGGAACTTGGGCCAGCACTTCACGCCCACACCATGTTCCTTATATTGTTTTACTTTATATTGCTTTTTGTATTTTCAAGTTTGGTCAAACCAACTGCACAAGACACAAGCAAACTTCATTTGAAATCTTATTCTCAATAGTTCCTAACTAAATACACTAGTTACTCAGCTTCTCCTGGTTTGATTCATTACACATTAAACAAGAAATAATGAATACTTTCCAAGAGTATTGTGTAATTTAAAAGGGAACTAAGTCCCAAAGTAAAAATGCAGAGTAGAAATTCAAAAGATTTTAATCCCCTTGTTCTTACTTAAAGAGCCCAAACTAAACTCTAAATGAGGACTAATAGTCATTTTTCCTCTTTGCAGTAAATTTTAATTTATTGATTTTATTAACTAATAATATTTTCCTAAAGTTAAAGTTTTTTGTATAACAACCATACCTCAAAATCTATCTTGTGTATGTGCAGCTCTGAGATTTCTTCCTATTGATATGCCAAGAACAGTAGTGTGGTGTTTCTGGCTAAGATATAAAAACACTGTATAGCTGCACTCATCTTACATTTTGACTCCACTGGGAGCTGGTACCACAGCGTTATCAGGAGATTTCCCCTTGATTATTCTGAGATAGATTGAGTTGCAACCTTACATGCTTCAGCAAGTTTTTCCCTTAGCTTCAATAATAGCATTTTCATAGCTCACCTTGGTTCTAGAGATGGAAAGTTATATTAATCATGGAGAAAGAAAATACTGTATGTTAAGGCAGGATAAAGTCCTTAAGGATAGATTTTAAGAGTCTTACTTTGAAGCAGTTTGGCACGAGGGTTATGTGGTACAGGGACACCTGATAAACCATCCTCAAGGCCACAGAAATTTGATTTGTGGGCTGCCTGAAATGCTTCCCTCTGTAGCTTTCCTCAAGGGTCTAGTGACATGTGGCCAATTACATCTTAATGATCCCTAGGAGTATGGCAGTCAACTAGAATGTCAAAGAGCAGATTTTACTCAAGAGGGCTAATTGGTCAAAAATGATGAGATCAGAACACAGTATGGGTCCTCTTATGAAAAGAGGAAGCATTAATCTACAGAGAAATCAGAAGCTACAGACCCCTACACGTCTTAGGAGAGATTGACTGCCTTGATAAGTATGATATTTTCCACTCAGAATCCACCTATGTTGCTGGGAAGAGTGGGCACAAGGGATGGCAGAGGGGAGGAGAGAATAAGTGAGACCAAAGTATAATCATGTACATGTACAAAAATAACATAATGAAGCCTTTAAGATGATCTATTTCAGCATGTGTATGTATGTGTTATACACTCATGTGTATGTAAATATGTATGTTTGCCTGTGTGTGAGCATACATGCATGTTCATGTGTGTGTAAATGCACATGGACCTTGAGGTTGATGTAGGGAGTCTTCCTCAAACTTTCTCCACCTTATTCTTTGAGTTAGGATCTCTCAATTGAACCCAGAGCTCAAGTATGACTAGTCCAGCTAGTGAGTTTGCTCAGGGGATCCCCTGACTTAGCATTCCTCACATAGGTATGTTATTACCATGTCTGTTCAGCATTTACATGTGTTCTGGAGATTTGAACTCAGATCCCCATTTTTAACTGTTTAATTTTTATGATTATTATTTTTGTAGTACTTAATGGCATTTTCATATTTGACATGAATATTTCTATACTAGCTTCATCTTCTGCAACTTCAAGGACCATACTTTAAACACTTATTCCTTATCCCTTCAAGTCAAGCAGCATTCTTTGACTTGTACATAAAGGATAGTAAGTTATATTAAGTGTTTGTACAGTTCAGAGAATGATCTATCATATCGGTCCTTTGGGTTTTGAATGGGTTAGTGACCTTATTAAGCATGCAATAAGCAAACATCCACCAGAAGCTGAATATAACGGATGAGTAGTCACACGGAGTTCCAGGCTGAACTCTCTTTCCATGGATGATCTTCAAGCTTCCTGTTCACAGAGCAGTTTTAAGTGCGGGGTAAACAATAGTGATATCTATTGATAATGGTTCATCTTCTAACTGCTCTCCAGGATATGATGCTTTTATAGACATAGCTGTTCTTCCCTCTCCAAGGGACAGAGTCAGCCAGATCTGGGACAGGGGGATCTGAGGGAGACCAAGCAAGGACCTTCTCACTCTCAGAGTACAACATAACAGGATGTGATCATTTACCAATACACATTATGTTAAGAAAATCATCTTCAGCCATTATACAAAAGGTGAAAAATATGGGTTACTAAGAATTCATTTACTCTGACTTCTTATGAATAGTAACACTATGGTAACAAATAACTTTTCTGGTCAATATTTGCAATTTTTCAAGTATCAGTTTTTTAAAAAAGTGCTTTGCTTTCCAGAGGTGTGATGTGATATAAGACTCTAACCAGAAATCATAGAAATAGACAAGCTTGTTCAAATGTTATTGAACTTAACCATGTCTTTGACAGGAAACAAATCACATGCACTTTAAGATTCTGGTCAGACATTATGCACTATTGATTAAAGAGAAAGACTTGTGCTTACAGTGCCAAGGTGGGAAGTTTTAACATGTGCTAAGAAGGAAAGAATAAAAAAACTAAACTATCTGATGTTTGCACTTTTTTAAATATACATGGGAAGTAGGTAGGATTGATGGATGAGCAGGCAAGAAGACAGAAAGGCAGATGTGGAATGAAGTAAATATAACACAAGCTCAAGGCCTGCAGCACCTGGGAGGAAGATTTTCTTTGGTTCCACCACACAGCTTAAACTCCTTCTGAATTTCTCACAACGTATATACTGAGCCTGAGAAAACAGAAATTCCTGATTTTCTTCTTATAACCTTTAAAATGTGGTGAGGTGATGTATATTAATTACAGAGTCACATTTTACCCCAAAAGATAAAAGAGAATTTTTATCCTTAAAAAAAGGCCCAGTGTCCTTTATCATAAAAGGTTATTGGATTTTGTCAAAGGCCTTTTCAGCATGTAATGAGATGATCATGTGGTTTATTTCTTTCAGTTTGTTTATATGGTGGGTTACATTGATAGATCTGTTTAAGTTGAATCATCTCTGCATCTCTGGGATGAAGCCTACTTGATCATGGTGGATGATTTTTTATGCGTTCTTGGATTCAGTTTGCCAGTATTTTATTGAGTATTTTTGTATCAATGTTCATGAGGGAGATTGGTCTGCAATCTGTAATTCTCTTTCTTTGTTGTATCTTTGTGTGGTTTGGGTATCAGGGTTACTGTAGCCTCATAAAAGGAGTTTGGCAATGTTCCTTCTGATTCTACTGTTTGCAACAATTTGACCAGCATTGGTGTTAGCTCTTCTTTGGAGCCTGCATGGGCCTGAACTAGGACCTCTGCATGTGGGCAACAGCTTTGCAGCCTGATCTGTTTGTGGGACCCCTGGCAGTGCGACCATGATCTATCCCTGGTGCATGAGCTGGCTTTTTGAAGCCCATTCCGTATGGTGGGATGCCTTGCTCAGCCTTTATGAAGGGGGTGGAGGGGTGGGGGGTTCGTCCTGCCTTAACTGAACTGCCAGACCTTGTTGCCCCTTTCTTAGGAGTGGATGGGGGTGGGTTGGGGAAGATTGCAGGCAGGTGGTGGAGCAGGAGGAGGGGAGTGAGAGGGAACTGTGGTTGGTATGAAAAATGAATAAAAAACAATTAATTTAAAAAAGTCTCAGTGTCATTCTTACAAGCCATTTGTAAGAATCATTTTCAATAACTTTGTCTTCTAGGAATTTCCAATAATGATAGATTGGCATCAAGATTTATATCCCTCTCTCTTTCAAAGACTCTGAATGTACTGACCTTTACATATATTTTCCTCAAGTTTTCCTTTTAAAACATGTCGAAAAGCCAATCACTTTGGGCATATTTTAATACTGAAGTGTGGTCATCTCTTAATCAAGATTAGGAAACAAGCATTTCAGAAAATTAAAACAAGGCAAAAATATAGGACTATGAGACTTGCCTATCAAATGACATGCAGTCTTTTATGTCTAGAGTATAAAATATAGAAAATGGTGGGAAAGATCCCAGTTAAAAGTTATGGTCCATATGTAACAAGAAAGTATTAAAGGTTTTAAACAAAAAGTTATGGCTAGACTTTGGGTATAGAAAAGTAAGTAACGATGGAGAATGTCAAGTAAAATGAAGTCAGGAGACAGGAGTTCTCAACTCTTTAACTCTCTTGGTATCTCGTCCCATACATTCCTGGTTCCTTTACATCTCTCTCTTCATATAAACTATTTTTGGTAAATATGCTTCTGTGTATGGATGTGTGTATATGCTAGGTAAACTGGACTCAAATATTATTGTGTGCAGTGTCTTGAGAAGCTTGTTTTTAAAAATAAAAGTTCCAGGACCAAATTTCAGAAATAGGAACACTTGTGGAGCTCACCAGCTAGAAATTCTGAGCACTCCTAACAAGTGTATTACATAAAATGATATCCCTGTCATGAACTTTTAGCAAGTGTTACACTGATCATTTCATAAGGGCAACATCTGTCCTGCCTGTGGCTTGATGTTTCATTGAAATTTTATGAAATGTACAATTTGATATCTGATTTGCGCTCCCTTAGAAATTAGTACTTTAAAGAGATCTGCCTGAGGGGTTGCCACCTAAGAATTAACGACTCCGTTATCAAAATGAGCTGGCATTTAAACTCTTGTCATGGGAGAGAAACAAAGCCAGCTGCTATTGCTTGGTAGTCCATGCCTGGGGAACCTCATATCTGAATTATTTCATGTTACCCTTAAGAGACCATGCAAGCTTATGCCCCTTCAGGAATGAGTAGCATCCATGTTGATCTTGGCAGACATGCAATATTGAAAACTAACACCATCCTTTAACATCCCTTTACATCCCTTTAATATTGCTTATTGTCTCATTCACACACTCACCTGTCAATACTCTATATATATTGGGAAGCAGAAGCCAATGAAAATTTGGATGAGAAAGGGAAAAACTACAAATGATTTAGTTTCTCAAAAGGAATTATTGCATCACAGCACAATAAAGGCACCCCTTACTACCAGTACCAAACCTGGGAAGTGGGGAGATCCTTTCTAGTTTTAGGAAACACAATCTGGTTATGTGATAGCCATAAACATCTTAAAACAAGAATAACTCTCTACCATGAAAAAAGGACCGTCTGTCAGAAATAAAGCAGCTGTGCCCCAAGGATAACTGCACTTCAAACGCATCTCGTTCATTGTAAATAAACACCAGATAAAAGCAGTGTGGAACAAAAAGTTCACCACAAATTTGGGAATGTATCATTGACCTAGAAGCATCATCTAGGTTTCCTTGTCGGGAAGACTCTGGGCTTATTTGCCCAGCAGAAAGATGCTATGTCCAGATTTTGGAGATGGACCAAAGGAACTTGTTGCATTGCCCACCCCTGAAGCACTTCTAGAACCCAGAGCCTCCATTACCCCAATGTTGTCCTGCTGTGAGAAAGCCTAAGATAACAATGAAAAAATATCAAACAAGAAAGAGGGAAATGAAGACCCTGCATTGTTCCAACTCCTGACACTTGAGTTATCTCAGTAGAAATGTATTGTATGTTGGGGGGAGGGTATTTGCCAGCAATAGATAAACTATGGGTGAACCTCAGTGTAATCACTAAACAAAGGACTTGAGATATGAAGCAAAGGGTCTCTATGGCTACACACATGAACATGAGAATGTTGTCTTAGAGGAGATTCCTATCTTCAAGGAATTCACTTAGACCTGTGCAAGGGGCAATGGAAACGATGACTACTTTGTCCACAGACCATGCCTACTCCATGAGTTAATGTTCAGTCAATAGGAAGCAAAAGCTGCCTCAAAAGATGCCTATCTCTACATGGCTCGTCATCCTTCATTAAGGAAGATCTCACACATGTTTGTTGAATCTCAAATAACAAAAGTCACATCTCTCATCTGAGTGTGAGCTAGCCTCATGGATTTGAAATATACAAAGTTGACTCTATCAGAACACTGAAGGGTGCATTTGGATGAACTCTTGAGACTTTATTACTTTTCCTCTACCTGATAATGGTAAAGGGATTGCAGAGTCAATGGAAGCACTGGAATATGATAACACTTTGAAACTATAAATAAGTATGCAACAAATAAAGAAAATTGTGATTAAAACAATCTTGTTACTATATATTCAAATGTTTTGAAAAAAAGAAAATACAGTGCTTTTGTTTCTTGGTTATATGGTTCTACATACACACACACACACACACACACACACACACACACACACACACACTTGATGTAGAAATAGGTTAGTCACTCTACTCTGAATCACAGATTATTTACATGGTACAGTTGATTTTAAGCTATGGTATATTTTAAGCTCACAATACCTTTGCCCTTTTTATAGAACATTGAACAAAATTATACAGAACAATGAAAAGTTTCACTTTAAGCCTTGGAAATGTTTTTCCCTACAGTATGGTCAAGTACAGGTATTTCAGTGGCTCATAATATCACCATGACAACTGATCCAACTCAAGGCTAACTTCCCTTTAACGGACTCCAAATTACTTCTATGGATTGAGTGCTCCAGGGCTTACTGGCCTTGTGAATTAAACAGAGAGCAAGTCAGAGCGATGAGTAAACTAATTTCCACCAAATGTCTGGACTCATCAACTTGTAATGTGCAGATCTGGATATCTGGGTTCAGCCAAATGCAAGGGAAGTCTGACAAGGAAGGAACCGAGATTTGCACAAGTAATGAGGGTTAGAAATAGAACAGAAAGCTCAGCATCCTGTTAGACAAGATGCACATTCGCTGTTTTTTTCTGTTTACCCTTTCTCTTAGACTTAGTTCCTCTTGGACCTCTGGCTGTGCTGTCTCACATGTACCTCTTTTAAGGCTTTTCTCTGTATCCCAGACACCAAAGAGAATACAGACATGTGATTCAAAGGAAGACTTGTCTCTATCCCATCAATCCTGCTGGGTATGTAAAGGTATAGGAAAGGAGAGAGGGTGAAAGGGGAAGACTGAAAGATGGATAAAGTGGAGGGGGAGAAACCTGGGCTAGAGATATAACATCCACCTTTAAAGTTGACAGGAGTACACCTGTCTATACCCATAGCATGGAACAGAAGAGACATGGGGATCTAAAAAAACCCAATGGCCAGACAGTCAAGCAGAAGTAGAAAGCTTCTGCTTTGGTAAAAGACCCTGTCTTAAGGCAGTAACATGAGGAGTAATAGAGAAAGATACTTTCCATTCTGCTTTCACACACACACACACACACACACACACACACAAGGAAACACCACTTCTTACTACATTTTAAGATGGGATTAATAAAACTGTTATCTGCTGAGCAACTAGAGTTGGGTTTTCTTGGGTGAGCTTCAGTGGGTAAATCTGAAGTTAAGGGCTGAGGGAAGATAAATAGCTATGCTAAATAAGGAGAAAAGTGGAAGTCATTCGGAAAGGTGTTAAGGCATGGAAGAGAATTGTGCTGTTCCACTGTGATCCCATGGGGCTGAGTCCTCTTCCCAGTCGCCCATAGTGGTCATTAAATCTGCCAGTCTCACAGCGGAATACATGTGAATGAATTTCTAGGAGAAAATGATGCAAGAGCTATGTGATGGGGCTGATATAGAGCAAACAGAAAATACATGTGTCGATAATAGAACAGGATATACATACACCACTAATGGAGCATCAGGGGCTATGTGTTATGGTTCACACATAAAATTTTTCTTAATAAAGAAAAAAAGAAATACCCTCACAGACAAACTCATAAATGATTCTCAACCAGGTATCTGAGAATCCCTTCCATAAAATGAGAATTACCCAGCCTAGACCAAAAGGGTAGATGCTCTCAAAAGATATTATCTATTCAAGCAAATTCTTAACACTTCTACAGGCTACAAAATCTATAATTAGATTCAATTTTAACTAGATCTGTTGGAGACATGGAGTTCTTCATATCACATAATGAGTACCTGTGAAAATTCTGGAGATTTTTCAACCATTCATCTTTTCATTATTCTTGAAACTTAATATACAGATTTTTCAAGCTGAATTTAGTATTCATATAATAAAATCAAATGCTGCAATAATTTGGGTTAAAAGTATGAACCAGAGATGAACATAGAAATAGTCTACATATTTAACCGATTTAAATTCTTTATGTTTGTGTTTGTGAATGTGCATGACATGTAAACATGTATGTGTATACATGTATGGGCATGCATGCACTACAATATGCTTGTGGAAGTTGGAAAATTGGTCCACATGTCAGTCCTCACCTTCCGTTTGTTTCGTACAGGGTCTCTCTTTGGTTGTTTGGAGACTTTCCTGTCTCTGCCTCCATATTTCCATAGCAGCACAGGGATTACAGACATGCACTACTGTACTCATTTGGCTTCTGGGAACTCAAACTCCGACACTTACCCTTGAACAGCAAGTAATTTAGCCAATGAGCTATCTCCTCTGCACACATTCTTTATTCTTTCTAAACAATAATTACTTCATGTATTTCCAAGGAAAAAAGCAATTCTAAAAGAATGTGGTAGATTTCCAAATTGTGGCATATTTTCTTGCATAGCCAGAAATTTCTATGTAATGAATCTGACATGCTTTAGGTACAGTAAAACAAACAAACAAACAAACAAAAAACTTTGGGATTTATATGGTTGTGAAAAAATACATAAAGTATCATTCCCATTAAATAAATATTATATTCATATATGATTATACAAAACAATATTCAGGGCATGAACATGAACATGAGTGCCATCTTGGATGGTTATAACAAGTAAGATGCTATCTTGTGTTTGAATGTGAGATGATTGTTTTATAAAAAAAATAGAAATTCATCTGTTCAATTGGTCTGACAACAAAGGGTTGATTTAGAATTTAACACAGCATCACAAAGCCTCACACTTCATATTCCTTAAGTGCAAACTTTTAATCATTATTAGTGTTCGATTACTAAGCACGAGCATCTGTCTACCTCCCAAAGAGATGAAGACCTCTTACTGAAGCTCCCCCTGATAATGAATGCAAGTCCAGCTTCACACTCAAGCCCGCGGTATCTTACCGTGCATATACACAGTCTTTATTTGTCTTTTTAGCGCTAATAAGTGCATCTATGTCAATCCTGAACATCGAGAATGAACAGAACGAACAGCACTGTATCTTATCTTAGAATGAATCTCAGTTAATGAAGCCTCTTCGTGCAGTTGTTTTACAGTGTCATTGAAGGCTTGTTAAGGTAATGCCACTCTCTTCTGGTGAAAACACATGGAATCTATTTCTGGCTTTGAGTGAGAACTGAACATTCTAATCTATCCCAAATTTAAGGGATATCCTCTAGGGATGAAGCATGACAGTGGACAGCTAGGCTAGGATTCTGAGAAATAGCATGTTCAACCACAACGATGAAGCAGAGAAAATTAAACGGGGAGTGGATCAAGGATATGAACTCTCAAATCCCACTCCCAGTTATCTGATAGACTTCCTTCAGCAAGGCTGCATCTCCCCAGACAACGCCATCAACTGGGAACCAAATGTTCAAATGCCTGAGCCTCTGGGAGACATTCTCATTCAAAGCACCACAGATAATCTGTTTTCTTAAACTCTGTGGTTACGCATAAGTCAACATTATGCTTGCAGATGGTCTAACACCCATGAGTTTGTAGGGAGAACAAACTAGAATTGGAGGACTAATTTAAAATAAAAAGAAGACACCGTGTTGGGAGAAGAGTGGAGGGTGAATACGAGAGGCATTAGTGAGAGTAGTGAGGGATGAATACAATAAAAATACATTGTATACATGAATGAAATTTCAAAAATCAATAAAAATAAATTTCAAATTTTTGGTAGAGCTCAGCATTGAAACTGGTTGGTCCTGTGCTTTTCTCTGACAAGAGACATTTTATTAATAACTCAATCATCTTTCTTTTATTGTTCTGTTCAGGTTGTCTATTTCTTTGCGATTCACTTGTGGAGAGGTCCATGTATCTATGGATATCTCTTCGTGCTTTGAGACCATAGACTGGCAAGACCAACATGATGCTAGGGTGTGATAAAGACCCACATCACTGCAGGGTACCTACTACTAAGATGGAACAATGACTCAAGACTACTGCAATCATCCATAGGTGACATTGGTTGGAATAGACATCTGATTGTATGAGGCTGGATGCCTCTGCTTAGCACTCGGGATATTCCACTGGCTTCCTTCATCATGTAAATTTCTTGGAGATAGGGTCATTTGTTTCTAGTTACTGTTAGATTTCACCAACCAAGCACTGAGTTCCAAGACAGCATTCTATGCTAACTACCTTCAGTAATGCAATATTAATTCATTCTCTGAAATCACAGGTCATGGTCTTTTCTACGAATTTGATGATAAGACAGGTTGCACATCATCTCACAGTTTTATGGGTGCATATAGGCCCATACCATAGCTAACTGTGATATCTACTAAAATGTATGTTCAGTGCCACTAGGACACAAGTGTCTCCTAGTGCTAAGGAAGACTTAGAGGCTCTATATGTGACTGTTTACTTAGGAAAATCTGTATTGCCCATGTTTGAGAGGTAGGTTGTAGAAATAGTCCTTTAGCCAACAAGGATGGTAGTAAACTGAGTAGCAGTCTTGGGATCAAGGACACGATCTGTCTACTCAAAGGCTAAATAGGAATGTAGGCAAGAACTTGTCTCTGTCTCTCCTGTGTATAAGTTTCACCATAGCAACCAATGTACTGAGCTTCAAAACTCATGTCTCTATGTTCTGCTCTTGAGTCTCTTTGCCATCTGGCAATTATTGCAGTCTCAGATGCTTAGTCTAGGAACACTGGCTAGGTTGTGGGAGGAACTATGGGTCCCTAATTGATACAGATTTAAGCACATCAGGCATTACACTGGATTTCATGTGTAAGGCTTAAACTTAATTCTTTCCCTTTCACAAGAAGGAGACATATCTCACCATGCTGTTTGGAGTTTGAGGAGAAGTGATGCTATCAATGCCTTTTTACCTTCTTCACTATATCATTTTTTTCTGGTAACCAACTCCAGGCACTGTGGTCTCTCACCTGGTTTACCTCTCATAAAGTTTGGCTTGTGGACAAGTGCTTAAATTGGTGTACTATGGGGAAATAATTGCTGGAAGATCTTGCCTAGAATCTCAATCTCTTTTCTCCGATTGCTTTATCTTCAGAGTGCACATAGCGACTTTATTTACTGTGTTATGTTGCTCTGGCAAGTAGATGAACTTGTAAGCTGACCGTTGCCTGATGTAAGTTAAATAAGCCATAGAAGTTCACTCTGATTCTTCATCATGAATGGAGCCCCCATCACATGTTACAAAATCCATTTCAGCTAATCTTACAAATCTTACTTTCCCACTAGATTGAACTCAGCCTTTTTTTCCTCAGTACCATAAAATAAATAAGAGTTATCTGGTTTCAAAGTGTGCATCCTAGGTCTTTGGGCCATCCAACCTCTGGTTCCTGGCCATCCAGGCAGTGTCAGGCATGGTGATGTGGGTTTCAAGTTAGACCAGTCATTGATTGGCCACTCTGAAAGATTCTATGCCACCATTATGAAGCACATCTACTAGACAGGACATGTTCAAGGTTGAAAGTTTTATGGCTGGGTTGGTGTCCCAATCCCTCCAGAGGAACCCTTTCCTGGTTACAGAAAATGGCTGCTTCAGGCTCCATATCCCCCATTGCCAGGAGTCCTTGCTAGGGTCACACTCACACATTCTAGGGAGTTTCCATTGCACTAGGTTTCTACCTCGGTCCCCCAATTCCAGTTATCTCTCCCGCAATCCCTCGCCCCAAATCTGATCCCTCCTATTTCCATCCCCAGTTCTGCAAAACTGTGAAATCTATTCTAATGTGTCCTTCTCAAGGAGATCCATGTATCCACCCTTGAGCCCTTCTATTACTTAAGCTCTCTATGTTTGTGGGTTATGCCGTGATTAGCCTTTATTTTAGAGCTAATTTCCACTTATAAGTGAATACACAACATCTTTGTCTTTCTGGGTCTGGGTTATCTCACTCTGGATGATTTTTTTCTAGTGCAATCCATTTGGCTGTCACTTCTTAACAGCAGCTGCATAATATTCCATTGTGTAGATGTACCACATTTTCTTTCATAGCAGCTTTGTATATAATGGCCAGAAACTGGAAACAACCAAGATGTCCCTCAGATGAAGAATGGATAAAGAAAACTGTATGAATTATTTAAGAAGATTTTTGTGTGTAGAATGAAATTGAATCCAGGGATTTATACAGGCATAAAGGTATGCATGAATTAGGGGAAAAAAAAGAAACAGAAAATGAACAAAGGTAAGGTGATGAAAGAATATCAAGAAATGGAAAACAGAAACTTTTCCTGGTCACGTGAAATTTCAAAATTGATGGTTCCAACAGAAGAAAACAATTCAAACCCGCTGGACCTTTCAAAAACAGCTTTTTTGTTTGTTTGTTTGTTTGTTTGTTTACAAAATATAATACGACCACCTTCACCAGTGGCTGCAAGAATGACTCCGGATGGCAGCACTTCACCATGGAGCTGTGGACAGCAACGGGCGTTTGCCTGAAAGAGCTTGTTATAATTAATGTCACAGCACTGAATGTCAAAGGAATTAATAATGATTAGCCTCTGATTATAAAGAGCTGCCTATCGTGGTTATTATGTTAACATTCAAAAACAACTCGCTTTATTAAAGCATTTGTTTTGAATTGTCAACAGCAATCTGAAAATCAATGAGTTGCATTTTTTCAGGATCGAGGATCTCATTCAGGTCATTGTTTTTTCTTGCGGGAGCTATGATGCATAATGATGTTTTGTGGGCGGATGGTCAATTTGGAAAGGGAAGAAAAGTGAAAGTCCCCAAATAATATTTTAGCATTGCCCACTGACCTGTTTTCTTATGTCTGTAAATGGCTAAATAAGTTGGAAACACTCTATTTGAAATTTAGAGTGTGTCAGTATTCATAATCTAAGCTAAAAGTAAAGGTCATAGAACATGTTTTTACAACTGAGAACAGCTCAGTTGTTTAGTATTTGCCTACCATGTAGGAGGCCCTGGGTTCATTCTCTTGGACTGGAAAATAAACAAAGTCCTGGAAAAAACAGTCTGTATACAAATTCTATACTTTGTGCCCAAATCTACAAGATAGTTAGCTGGGAAATCTAAAGCCACCAAAGCCCTGAGTACAACCGTCACCTTACCAGTGAGTTTCTGACAGACTGAAATTCCTGAGCAGAATGTCTTACAATGTAGTTGCATATCTGAGGATTTAAAAAGTCATCATTGATATTACAAATGTGGAAATCAGAATAAAAAAAATAAATCTGATTCCAAGAGAGGAATAGTATTCCCAGGACAAAGGAACAATTGATATCAGTAAATGATTATTGCACTACACAGAGTAAAATATTTGGAGTTCTAGAAAGATAATGAGGTTTAGACAGTCAGTGAAAAAGAAAAAGAAGTACTTTTTTTCACATATGCCTGCAGTCTGCTCACTATCAAATGGTAATTTGCTTCTTTTGGTTGCATGATGAACCTGAAATGTGCATCGGCTTTTGCCTGTACTGTGAATACCCGGAGTCTTTGCCAAGTTCCTAAGAGAGAAATAACAGAGACAAAGCTGTGAAGATGCAATATAATATAATTTGTGATTCAGAGAGGAAGCAAACAATTAAAGGATGGTTCACGTGAACTGGACATGACAAGAACTTTCGATAAAATAACAAATATAAGAATCTATGTTCTTGCTGTGAAAACAAAGATCCTCTACTGTCTTTCTTTTCCCTTTGTTAAAGACATTCTTCTAAGGAGATTCTGTTTTGACGTCTACTCACAGAACGAAATGAACATCTATTTTAACGCAAGTAGCAGGCTTGTACAAAACGATATTAAAAGCAGGAAGACAAGGGCCAGCATACAGGAGGGGAACTGGTCAGGATAAACCCTCATCTGCTGATGAACAAGCATGTTCTTGCATGCTGCTATTCCTTCCCTTGTGTTGCTCTGAGTTCTGGAGTGTTGGGAATTATGAAATGAAAGTTCTCATTCTGAATTTCCCCTTCTTATCTTCCTTGAAACCAAATTCCAGAGTTTCCTCTTACAATTATTGTGGAAACAGTTGGGCATCGTGGGCCTTCACAAAATGCTTGCAGGTCCCTGGGGATCCTCCGACCATGCTTTGAAAACCACTGCTCTGGGCCAAAGAATCAAATAGGTAGTAACTAATATTTTTAATCACCACTGCCCCATCACTGTGCTTTCACATTCCATTATCTCAGATAATTCTGATAATAATTCAGAAAGGAAGTAAAACAGACTGGGAAAACAAGGCTTGGCTTAAACAGCTGACTGAAGAATGGATGCTAACTATCAGAAACAAACTTTAGATTAAGTTTTCTGACTTCAAATCCTCTGTCTATCATATGATACTAATATATGACTTCCACAGGGATTATGAAAAGTTTCTAAGACATTAATAAGTTTTTAAAATTTTTGTTTTCAATTTAACTTATTTTATTATTTGGTTTACAACTCAATACTGCCATTTTTATATTGTTACTCAAAATGAATGTTGACAGTCTTTTTGTGTTCTATTTTAGCTTCTCTGTCTGTTTGATATGTTTCTATGTGAATATGTATATGTGTTTGTGTGTGTGTTTAAGTGTCTTCTTTCCAATATTTTATATTACAAGATGTCCAAGTTCACTGTAAAGTTTTCATACCCTGGTATCAGTTTTTGCTTCAAGGACCTCTAGCTTCTTTGATTAGAGAGTGGTGTTTAGAATCTAGAATCTGGATTATAGGTCTACATATCTCCACTGATGGGTGATACCTTGCAGACACTCTCAGCAGATAGAGCTAGAAAATACAGGCATTTTCAACCACCCATGATCTATACAGAAAATACACACAATCCACCTTCTATCATCTATCATTGATCTACTTTTCTATCCTCTCTCTGTGTCATCATCATTTTATCATCTATGTATAAATAAGGGTTTTTAAGACATCCTTCTAGCAGTCAAGTACAAAAGGGACTCTTCTAACTTTTACTCTTGCCTATTTATGAATTCTTTCTCTGACAGAATAAAATTACACTTATGTTTTCAATCATCACATTGTATATTTAAAATTTATAAACAGATATGCTCTAAGCATCAATCCTGGGAATTTGGATGCACTTACCCATGAAAACAATTATATAGTTGATGCTGTTGTTTTTCAGAATTTGCTGGGTAAATGCAACACACACATTTACTCGCTCCAGAAAAATAGCTCACAATAGACCAAAGTAATGACTGCACCAAATTAAAATTACTAACTGGAGTATAGATGAGGAGCTACTTTCAGAAGCAAGGATAACTCCAAAGAGGCCACATCACAGAAAATTCCACCTCACACAGGTGACAACTCGTTCGATCTGCAACCCTAGCTCTCTACACAACTTGCAGACAGCTCCGCAGGTCCTAGAAACTCAATTTTCAGTTTCTCTGCTGGACAGAGTTTCTACCTCCAGTAATTGTTTACTGTTTCTCTAACCCTGGAGAGGGACCCTCCAGAATCTTGCAAGTTTCAGCTTTCCCAGACATGTGAAGTTACTTTAGCTTCTGAGTCTCATGAGCCCCCTTCCCACTCCTGGAGAGGAGTTTCAATCCATGGGACACTGCTCCATTAAATATGAGAGTGATATTCCCAGGGTAGCCTACAGACATCTACTTAAACCTAGTGTCCAAATTAGTACTCACTTCCCCACTCAATATTCACACTTTCTGTTGCTAACAAACTTCATTAAATTCTGTTTCCATTAACACTATAATTACTACAACATGTAATATTTTGGTAAGACATCTAATTTCACAAAATTCTTTGCACATAAAACACATCATTTTGTCTTTGTCAAAAGTACAAGAGTTGGGGCTGGAGAACGGGTACAGCAATTAAGAGCTCATACTGCTCTGGCAGAAGACCTAAGTTGCATTATCAGCTCTCAAGCTGGGTAGCTCAACCAGTGCCTGTTACTCCAGTTTCAAGGGATCAAGACCCTCTGCTAATCACAGCAGGGACTACACTTGAATATATAATCCCCCACACAGATATACCTATATACACATGATTAAATAAAAATAAAATCTTAAAAAAAGTACAAGAGTGAAGAACCAAATGTTCTCTTCTAATCGTTTGTTTTCTAAAACGGGATAGTCAGATTCTATTTCTACTATTAATTTTTACTAGTATAAAACATTTTAATTATGTCTAATTACCTCCTATGAATTAGCAAATACTACTAATGAAAAATCTGTGTGCAAGGTTACAACAGTATAGTACTTCTCTAGAAAAGAGTGCTCAAAGCTCATTCTGCCAATGCCCAATAACCTAAGGCTGTAACTACAAACATTTAGATTCTGTCCTTAACCTTGAAGAAGTATGGGTGGCACAGAAAGACAATGATCAATGTTTCAAAGAATTTTCTTGGTTCTTCTGATACTTAATAAGTGGGATGTACATATACATCTAGCTAGTTTGCCTTATCATTTTTTTATTTTAGACATTAAAACATTTCACAAATCACAGATAAGCTGATTGTTCCCTTTCTAGGCAAGCCTGGGTAAAAGACATTCAAAAATCATTTCCAATTGGCTGGTTAATATATTTGTAAGGTTGTAATACATCATGCTTGAGTTTAAAAGAAAAAAATGTTTCTCTGTTACCAGAGATCACCCTAAGGAATAAGGAGTTGATCTGAAAGAGAACAGTCTTGAATCTGGACCTCGGGAGAGGGAAGACGTTGGTGGTCATTGGAGTTTATCCTCTGCAACAGCCAATTCCCTAATTAGTATTCACTGAACCTGTGAGCAATACCTCTGAGCAAAGACTTTAAATCAAAAGCTTTGCTCAAAATTCTCATCTCTTTGCAAATCACAGTGAATATCAATGATGAAAAAATTACAGCAAAGAAGATTGCAAATGGGCCTCAGAAATCACCCGTTCCAACTCTGTCACCTTGCAAATGAGAAACCTGAGGTGTAAGGAGATTCATTGGAGAGCCCATGGTCATAAGGTGTCAGTAGCACAGTTGAGATGTGAATCTGGATTTTCTGTTTCCTGGGGTTGCTTTTGCTGTTTAAATCAGCTCCAAAACTCAGGGTTTTCTCAAATATCCTTTTCAGTTTTTCACTCATAAAACAGCAGCATTCTTTAAGAAGACAGTCTTCCTTAAATGTCTTCAGGTCACTGTGGATGTGCATGAGAATATTTATAATGATTCTAATAGTAAGCAATTTAGAAGCCTTAGTGAATTAACATTTGTAAATGCCCCAAGTCAATTAATCAATTTATAAATAATTTGGTTGATATTCTTCTTTTTCTTCTCTCTCTGTCTCTGTTCCTCTCTCTCTCTTTCTCTGTCTCATTTCTTCATTGGTTCTTCTTTAGTGGACACAGATTTCTATATCTTGGCTAGCATATAATGCTGCAATGAACATGGAAATTCATATATTTTCTAAGGATTTTGCTTCCTTTCTTTGGGGTGGATATCTAGGGTTTCTGGGTGATAAACAGTGGGTTTATTTTCTTAAGGTAGGTTTTAGTTTACTTTTCGTTTTATAGAAATCTCCACACTATTATCCATGGTGTAGCTGTCTCAACTTATAGTCTCACTAATATCATAGGATTGCTCCCTTTTATCCACACCCTCTCCAATACTCCCTATCTCATGGGTTTTCATTATACTCCTCTATGAGGTATGAGGTGATATTTCGTTGTGGTTTCTATTTGCATTTTCCGACGTATACCAGTATTGAGCGCTTTTTCACATGCCGGCTGGTCTTCTTCTCTATTCTAGGAAAACTGTTTCCCTCTGTATTCTTAAATTGTTTTTGTTTTTGCTTTATGGTTTTGTGATTGTTGTTGTTGTTGTTTCCTACCTGTGCTTTACAGATTTTTCTCCCAGTCTACAGGCCACCTTGCATTTTATTGATACTATTTTACTTACTTTCAGATTTCGGTACCTAGCTCAGTCCACACATTTCCTTCTAGCTACACCTGTCTTCTTGCCACATTTCTTTAGGGAATATACAAGATGAAATGACTTAGTTTTACCTTTGAAGTGCTTCTTCATCCATCCAAGTGTGGGTTGGTCATGGTTTTTTTTCATATTATCTTACGGTAGACGATGTAAACAAATTCATCTATTTTAATCCCAGTCTTTGCCACATCTAAAATGCCTTTGAGGGACTTGGTTTAATCACATCTTTGTTCTTTATCATTCATAGGCAAGTCATATTTCCAAAACGCTGGCCAGCTCTGCAACCCTGTCATAGTCCCTACTTGGAACTCTGTTTCTCCACTGCTTTGTTTTAGATAAGGTTTAGTCCCCATATCTGAAGAAAGGCTGAAAGTCTAGTGTGACTGTGACTGCTTCTGACTAAATTATAATCAGATTTCACCTGGATACTTATCTAGCTTTCATGTTTGAATTATAATTATATTAGAATTTTATTGCTCAAGTTCAGGTAAATTTTAATGACTAAAACAGATATATTAAGCACTGCCTTTCAAAGACTGTAACCATTAAATTATGTTTGCATAAATTTTCATTCTTTGCAAAATTTAAAAATAGCATATTGCCTGTAGACTAAAATTATGAAGCTTGCATTCCTCCTCTACATATTTGTTCCTAAGCATTCCTGATATAACTTAATAAACCTTGAGAAATATACAATGAATTAAAATAGAATCATAGTATCTTAGTATTTAAGCAACATAAATTTCATTTAATCTGACTTAGTATCTGTCTTAGTCAGTGTTCTATTGCTATTAAGATATGCCATGACCATGACAACTTATAAAAGAAAGCATTCAATTGGGGCTTGGTTATTGCTTCAGAGATTTAGTTCATTATCATCATGGCAGGAAGCATGGCTGCATGCAGGCTGACATGGTGCTAGACAAGTTGAGAGTTCCTCATCTGGATACACAGGCAGCAGGTAGAGAGAGACACTGGGCTTGGCTTGAGCATTTGAAACCCCAAAACCCACCCCTACTAACATAGTTCCTTCAATAAGACCAAGCCTACTCAGCAAGGCCACACCTCCCAATATCTGTCAAGTAGTGCCACTCCCTAAGGACTAAGCATTCAAATATATGAGTCTATGGGTGTAGCTGGAAGTTTTTCTGTGTCCCACCTGGTCTGCAGCCACTCAGACCCAGGAAAGCATATGGAGGCTTATATTTATTAAAACTATTTGACCATTAGCTCAGGCCTTCCACCGACTAGCTCCTACACTTAAACCCAGCCCATTTCTGTTATTCTATATGTTGGAGAGGTAAAGTTGGTGGTTCTAACTATTTCCCTGATCTCTAAGGCTTTCACCCCTATATTTGGCTCTGTGTTTCTTATTTAATAAGACCATTTAGAAATTCATCTACAATTGGCACCCCATGTTGGGCGCCATTTGTAACTGAAAGTTTTCCTGTGTCCCACCCAGTCCTCAATCACTCAAACCCAAGTAAACACACAGAGGCATACATTAATTAAAACTGTTCAACCATTAGCTCAGGCTTATGACTAACTAGCTCTTACATTTAAACTCAGCCCATTTTTGTTAATCTATATGTTGCCATGTATTCCGTGGCTTTACCTATGTGCCATTACATGCTGCTCCCTGGACAGCGGACTGGCATCTCCTGACTCAGCCTTCCTCTTCCCAGAATTCTCCTTGTCTGCTTATCCCACCTACACTTCCTGCCTGGCTACTGGCCAATCAGCGTTTTATTAAACCAGTGTACAAAAGCATTATCCCACAGCATATGGGGGCCATTCCTACTCAAACC
This sequence comes from Peromyscus nudipes, assembly GCA_902168325.1. Lineage (NCBI taxonomy): Eukaryota > Metazoa > Chordata > Mammalia > Rodentia > Cricetidae > Peromyscus > Peromyscus nudipes. Next base: position 25,447 of record CABHPH010132090.1, on the reverse strand, counting down.
ACCACAATATCTAAAAGTAAACTTTCTTTATAAAAGTTACAAATAACAGAATACAGAACCAAAACAATTCACTTTGAAATCTTAAACTACTATATTTGAAAAATAGAGATTATTAATATATTAATGATACATAATATTGCTATCATTCTTATAATCAATGAGAAAAGTCTGGTTTTAACTGAATTCAAGTTGAAAAAGAATCCTCACCAAAAGGACTCCTTAGAATGGCAGTAAAGACATGAGCAACTATGTAACTGGCATTCATGCATAGTAGAAAAAAAAAGAGAATAGTAAATGGTAAATCCAGAGAGAGAAGTCATTCATGGTTAGCTTGTAAATGCATGAATTTTGTAGACAACATTAGATGCTACAAAGTCTATAGGTATCAATTAACAAGAGCCATACTTGAATGAACTTGTACAAATTCACAAGTAGAATATAAAGCGAACACCTCCATAGTTGCCTGACACCAATAATGAACAGGAATTAAGCACCAGGAATTAAGTGTACACAGGGCTTATCATTGATATTTCATTTAAAATTTGTAATAAGCCTAACAAGTGGCAATAAAAAGTATACAAATGACATAAATACAAACATAAACATAAAGAAATAGTTAGTGGTATTTTCTTTTAATTTAACAAAAGGTACACAGTCAGTATTATGCTATAATATAGTTGAGTCTATTTATCCTGAACACATTGACAGACTACTTGTCACTATGAAGTCTCAATATTATTTGAGAAGTGGTGACCTATCATAGTTTGCACAGTATAAGGATATAATGGAACACATCCTAAAAATCACAAGATAGGGAAGAAGAGGTCAGATAAGAGCCAAAAAACATAAAGTCAACTACAAATTCTAAACCTCCCATCCCTTTGGAGGGGGAGAAGGTCAATCTCTCTCTCATTGTGTTAAACTGGAATACAATCTCCTTTGACGAAAGGTATGTCATAAAAAGTAGTATCTGTGGTTTCTGGCCCCTGCCCTTTAAAAGGTAGTTTCCTCTTTGTTGATTGGGAAGCCAGCTGTCATGCTTTAATAAAAATATTAAGTGAGATCCCTAGTTCTTCACCAGGGACAAGTTTGCCTCAGGAATCTTTTGGTAATAAGGTAATATCTGGAGACATTTTTGTTGCAACTTAAGAGACATGGCTGTTATATGTCTTGTGGTAGAGAGCAGGGAGGCTATAAATATATCTGTAAAATGTCCAAAACAACCCTCTACTATACTACATTATCAAGAATACTCTGGCCAAACTGTCAGTAGTGCAGAAACTGACTCTTGCCTACACTGTAATGATGAAAGATTAACTTATTGAAAGAGAATGGGGGTAGACCACTGAGTCGCCAGGCAAGTAAGTTGAAAACATTGAATTTATACAGCCCAGGTCACATGTTGGCTAAATACAACCAAATAAGAAATGACCTGTAATACCCCTAACCAACTTGGAGTGGTAGAACATCCAGATGAAGGCAAACAAAATTCTCCTACTATAAAACTGTAAACATTAATAAATTTAGGACAGTTAAGTTATACTTGGTTTTGTTACACAGCAATAGGTAACCAAAGCATTATTCTCCTTGGCATGTGCTGATATATTAATTTATTTGCCTAAACATGGGAATGCAACTATGTAATTCTTCTAAATTACATCTTGTAGATATGGCTAAATTAGCATCACCCTTACAGTGTATAGCACTCTCTTGAACCTGAACTCATTCTTTTCCATTCTAATGTTTGGTTTTCATGTAATGTCCAAACATTCTCTTATTCTGATGAGTATAATATTGATTAACATTTGGAATTCTTCAAATGTCTGTTCCCAACACATATTTCACTCAGTTTTATTTTGAAGTCATTAATTTTCTAATTCATGTCTGGGCTTCTATACCTATTTGTTTATTTTACATCTCATCTTGTTTATTTGAGCAGGCATTACTCCCTTATTTTTTATGGGAGTATTTGCAAATATTTTATCATGGAAGTAGACAACACCCTGTATATTGCTTTTAAAATGCCTTCTCCCTGGAGTGACACCATGGACAAAGTGCAGGGCAGGGAGGCACAGGGTAGAGAATTAGGATGAATGAGTCTTTTTCAGGCATGGGTCTATCGGTTCATAGAAGTTCAGCGTAGTGGGGAAGTTTTAGAAAGGAGCTCTCCTCTCACAGATTGATCCAAAATAAACAAATAGATCAGAAGACATTAATTCAAGAATGTTAAGATGGAATGGCTGTGGTAAAATAGCCATAGTCAGGTCTGTTTCAGTTATTTAAGCTTTTTTGTAATAATTAAACTGTTATACTTAAGTCTGAGTCACATATTCTCAGTTAACTTACATGAATTCTATTGTGTACATGCAGTCTATAACAACAGAGGAACTGTAACTTTAATAGCACATCACACTATCTGCCACTTCACTCCCTACTGAACATGGAACAGTGACCTTGACAGGGAAACTTGGATTTGTAGTCATGCTTCTGATTGCAAAGACATTTTGCTTCTGAGGGTGTGATTGTAACGTTTAAAGTTATACTTGTTAGTATAATTACACCCAGGAATGTAAGGCAGTTTTCAAAAACACTTTTGTATTACTTTTAACAGATAAATTAGGAAAAAAAACATTTTCAAGGCAAAAGGGAAGATATTGTATTAAACCTTGGCGAAATTAATTCCCCATGGAGTTTTTCAATAGGTTTTTCTAGGGTAATTTTTAGTGTTATTCACTCATTTTAAAAAATATTTTTCATTTCCTTTTGAAATTATAGTATAATTAATCATTTCCCCCTTCACTTTCTTCCCTCCAAACTTAACTGTACACCTCTCCTTGCTCTCTTTCAAATTCATGATGTCTATTTTCATTAATTGCTGTTACATTCATATATGTATATATACATACACACTATATATAATATATATGGAATATATATATATATTCCTAAATGCAACCTGCTCGCTCATATTTTAAAATCACTTTGTACTTTGACATTTAAAGTTGTAACCCACCATGCAGAACATTTACAGACACTATTTTCATGATTGAGTCAACTAAGATAGTGATGGATTGGGCCAGTCAGTGAACTGGCAATTTTGAATATCTATGATATGCTCACACAAGGGATACAGGCCACAGAACTGCATCTTCATGATGCAAAATCCCACGTTGTCCACCAGTGTAATTGATCTGCAGGATTTACACCCATTCCTTCAGAAACTAATAAGCAGAGGCTGACAAGGTATCCTTGCTGCACATTTTTATGTTCTATGCACCCTTGATGAAGACACTGACTTTGCTGCTATTATTCTCTGGCTGTCCATTTCCCCTATCCTTTCCTTCTCTTTGTCGTACTTGAATATGAATACTGTTCTTAATAATAAATTTTAAGAGGACCTATGTAAAATGCATATTCAAGAAGAGGAATAATGTATTAGAAACTGGTGTACTCAAGCCTTGTTTTAGTACTTCACTATTAGGACACAATTAGTTCACTTACTATTTTAAGGCAATAATGTGACAGTAGGCCTGCCAATCTATCCAGAAACTCTGTGTGTGTGTGTGTGTGTGTGTGTGTGTGTGTGTGTGTGTGTGTAAAATGTAGGTGCTGATATGACCCCATTACTTATTCTACTTCATTTGGGGCCACTTAACTGATTTAATATTTGTCACTGGTTTATGTTTATTATGCCTTTTCATTTTGATTGCTACATGAAACTTGATTGAAGAAAACCTATGTGTGATTTTATCTGACTGGCTCCTTCCTTTTGACTTTCTGAGTTGTTAAGTCTTTAATCATAGAAGTGGTTCTGGAAAACATCTTTTGTAAATGCCTCCCAGAGGATATGAGAAAGGATTTCTGCTGTGTCCGTATTCGTATGTCATAGGTCTGCACAGCTTCCACTTGGTCTAACCGTGCCTGGCCACATGGCTGTACCAATTTATCATTTCATCAGTGGTGAGTGACAGTTTGTCTTGTGTCACGTCCTTGCATCCTCAGCTGATCTTAGTAGATGTCTAGCGTCCTCCTATCTATTGAGCGTGAAGCATCTTCCCAGTCATTTAATTTGCATTCCTTGATTACTGGAGCTGGAGAGCATCTTTTCATACATTACTTAACAATTCCGTTCAGGTTTGCTCTTCTCAATAGCTTGCCCATTTTTTAAGCTCTTTTATCTTATTGATTTGGGAAACGTCCTTTGTACATCCCGAGTATGAATTGTGCTCTTCATTGTTCTTACTTGCAAACAGAATACGCTCTGACTAGCTTAAGCAGTAAAGCCAGATATGAAAAAGGCCAGGAAGGATGGAAAGTCAGACTCAGGAGAACTTGGTTTTCCCAAATCACACCATAGGTTTGTCCCAGCAAAGATTCGGCCTCTGAACAGCTGGGTGCCAACACTGCTGTTACTGCTAATGAACTTGAGTCTGAAGGCTAGAAACCCTGTGTGCTGCTCCCCAAAGCCAGGGGGATTTTTCCTAATCAAACTCATGCCCAGGTGGATACAATCATTGAAACCCAGGCCCCCTGTCTATATACTTGCTGGTTTCTGCCTTAGGGAAGTAGAACTCACATAATAGATAATTCCCAAGTCTCAGAGAACTGTGCAAAATGTGCTGAGCACAGCTAATGTCCACTTCACCAATCACATGCTACATATTAGCCATGCAAGTATCTACTTCACAGCATGGAGCATGGCTCCTAATATTGGCCGACTAATCCTATCAATGCTGATCAGACAGCCCAATTTTCTCACAAGTTTATGCAGCTGTCTGTCTCATAGACCATCATCATTCATCTGCATAAGTCTTTGGAATGGCACTGTGCTCCATTAGTCTACCAAGCTATTTCTCATATCCATATGGTGGAATTTTAAGTACAAGAGCATGGGGCCAATGAGGTGGCTCAGTGTGTAAAGTAGCTTACCTCTGAGTCTAATGGTCTGAGTCCGAGCCCAGTGACCCCTATGGTGGAAGGAGAGGAACAAGTCCTGCAAGTTGTCCTCAGCATACCATACCTGCGCCATACATACCATAACAGAGATACCTCATTCTCATATTCTCTCTCTCTCTCTCTCTCTCTCTCTCTCTCTCTCTCTCTCTCTCTCTCTCTCTCTCTCTGTGTGTGTGTGTCTGTCTGTCTGTCTGTCTTTATCTCTGTCTCTCTGTCTCTGTCTCTCTCAAAAAATGATGTAATTAAAATTAGTATAAAACGTACCCAAATGAAAACTCAGAATAATGTGCTCAAAGGGAGCTCCAGCTTAGCTATCACCAATGAACAGAAGGAAATTGAGTTTTCAGTTTCTTCTCTTTATGGTAAATCTACCTCTCTATATAAGAACAGCTGAATTATTTTGACTAAACATCTGTTTAAGACTGTATTATTTATGTTATAAAATGAAATCAGCATACACTCTATCTCACTCATATTTTTTTTCATTTTAGTTTCATGGTTACAGTACCATCAAAAAATAAACCCGATAGTTTTTCACTATTTTTTCTATATACAGATTTCAAGTAAGGTCAAAGTTAGAAATTCCCTCAAGTATTCATTCTGTAGTTGACAACTTCATCAATCTGAATTTCACAGTGAGCCTAAATTTCAGTGGTAGGTAGGGCAGAGTCAGGCAAGGAAGGCAAAAATTAGGAGGTGTATTAGATTCCATACTAAGTCTTTTCTGCTCTCTGTCCTTAACAAATAATGAAACTGATGTATTTTTCCCTTCATGTAAATTTCCCTTCAATTTCAAAGGACTCAGGCCTTTGGAAGAAAGAATATGCATGTTACTTAGCACTGTGTTCACCTGGAGAACTTAATAAATAGTATTAATGACATGATAACATCCTAAGCTCTATATACCATATAAAGAGCTTGCATTAAGTGTGGGAGCATCGAACTTCCGCAAGTGTCTATCCAGCCAACAGTTTGCTGAACAGAGTCAACATGTACAGAAATACTCAAGACAGCATTGGTTAGTAGATATTTCTCTTGCCCTTGGGAAGCAAAGCTGAGTCTAAAAAATGAAGACTCACATCTGCCCTTGAATCTTATAATATAATTGCAATGTTTATTGCATCCCAGCTAACACTAGCCATTGTGGAATAAACCATTTGAAATAAAATGGAATTAAATAAACAAATATCGGCTTGATCAATATTATTATAAGATCTAAAAATTTATCTGTTATCTTTTTTTCAATAGTTCATTACCTACCGAGCCCATATTTTAATAAGCCAAATGAGAGAATTGTACAAGCAAAGTAATACAATGTAATTTTTGCTATTCACACAGTTTATTGAGTATCATTATATATGGGATGAAAGATTTAGTTAGATAGACTAAATAAGCATGATTCCTGATACAGTTGTTATATGTGAGATTTATATCATTGTGAAGGGGGAAAAGTCACACTTGTAAAAAAAATATGAACTTTATAGAGTAAGTTGTATGCTAGCAAAACTATAATCATATAAGAAAGGAAGGCAGGGATGAGAGGTCAATACTTGGGTAAAGAATATCCAGGACTCTTCAGTAAAAATGTTCATTAACTGAGACTAGAATTAGAAATTAGAGCTTGATTGGACACACTCTGGGTCTTGTAGGAATGGAGAGAGAGGATACTCTGAGGACAGCATAGTCCTTTATTATGGAGTATAGATGTAACCGTCTTGTTAAATAAGAAACACAGAGCCAATGCAGAGATGAAAGCCCAAGAGGTCAGAGTAATAGCTAAGTGCAAAAACCTTATCCTTCACTGCCGCTGTTTTCCTCCTCAGCAAGTGCGTTACTTCCTGTGTATCTGTCTTTATATAGACTTTCTGTTCTGCCTTCTCATTGATTGTAAACCCAACCACATGACCTCCTCATCACTGCCCATCTATACAGACCTCCAGATCTTATATGGTTGGTATTGAGATTAAAGGCATGTGTCTCCATTCTGGTGGTGTCCTTGAACACACAGAGATCTGCCTGTCATGTGATCAGGATTAAGGACATGTGCTACCACTGCCAGATTTCTGCTATGGCTTGCTATTAGCTCTGACCCCCAAGCAACTTTATTTATTAACATACAAATAAAATCACATTTCAGTACAAATAAAATATCACCATAATGGAGAGTAAGTCAAGAACAAATTCAGACAAAATGGAGAAGAAAGAATCAAAGGGTTTAGAATCTGTAGGTCTCATTGAAGGATTCAGAGTTTATGCTGTTAAAAGACTCTAAAGTTACAAAGCCAGTATCTTCACTTCCAAAATAGATTGCTTTTATCATAAGGTATGATTATTGATGAGATTTTAATGATCAAATTAAATATCCATGAAGCAGGAATATTAAACCTTATTCCATGTTCTTCTTCTTGCTTTCCACAAATACCTCCCCCAAAATAAACTCATATGTAACCAAAATTATTTTACACCTACTATGGAACTTTCCCCAGTATATCAAATATCTTATCTTTACAAAGCAATTATTTCTCCGCTATTTGCCAATCTCCAGAGTGGTGGTAATTAATGCATCTGTGTTACAAACAGCAGCACTGTAGTGCCTGCCATCGAACAAAATACCAAATAATCACTAGACAATACATCAATGCCTTGTCATTGATCTTCATATTATAATTATCCAATTAAATATTCAATGAAAACAATAATAATACTGCTCCTTCTTAGCTAGTGTATTATTTGCTTGCTATGTAGTGAAATGTTCCAGAATACACATCACTGAGTTGCAGACTGGGGTGTGTGGTGAGAATTGGAATATTTAATTCAGTTGTTTGGGAAAAGTCTCATGGAAATCAAAATGAGAGATGAGGGCTGTAGGGGAAGGAAATGAATCTGGATGCCAGAAACCATGTGAAGATTGATACAAATTTAATAATATGTCTTTCACAGCCTGATTGACCCAATTCAGTGCTGCCCTTGTCATGTGGGACAGAACAAGAGTCAAGAGGCAGTGTCCCCCAATGAACCAATAATGTTCCAGCAACGGAGTCAAGCACTTGAATAAAAATGACTTTTAAAAAAGCTTGGGGTGAATAAATAACAGAGAAGACCTATTGGGTCCTCTGTTCCTGGAATACAAGGAATATGAAGGAAGGAATGACATTATTTTCAGCTAACTTAGGAATGCTAGACTTGGAAATGGTAATGGAAATATCTGTTCAAGAATCTCCTTTTACAGGTAAAGAGGATGGAAGAGGAAAGGTATTTGCTCAAGGTCCACAGATACTGAGAGGCAGTGTGGATCCTGTCTCTAGCTCTGAAACCTAGACGTGATACATTTCCATTTGCATATACATCCTGATTTAATAAACTTTCACGGTTCATAGAATGCATTGCCAATTGCCCTGGTGTCTTAGGTACCTTTCTATTGCTGTGAAGAGACACCATGACCAAAGCAACTTATAAAAGAAAGAGTTTGGGGACTGTGGTTCCAGTGGGTTAGAGTCTGTGATATCATGATGGGAAGTATGGCAGCTGGCAGGTACGCATGGCACTGGAGCAGTATCTGAGAGTTTATATCCGTATCCATAGGCACCATACAGATAGAGCTAACTGGGAATGGCATAAACCTTTGAAGCCTCAGTCTGCAAGTCCACCCCAGTGACACACACAAGGCCACAACTACTAATTCCTTCAAAACAGTACCACAAACTAGAGACCAAGCATTAACATGATCATATGGGGGCCATTCTTGTTTAAACCAACACACTTGGATGGTGCTCCACTCCCCTCCCCTCCTTTCATCTCAGGCCCTGGTGTCCATTGTTATATTTCCAACAAGTCATCCATGACAGGTAGTACTTTCCTTTGGGGGATAAAGATACTTAAACAATTCTGAAACAATTGTTTTATATAGTTAGTTTTAGGTGAACAGATTCCCTGGAGGAAAACTTGGCATTAAGCAGACAATTTTCTCACCTGGGTATTACTAGTCATTTATCTCCCATGACCTGTATATTGGGATTTGTAGCAACTGCATGTGAAGTATCCAGTGTATCATCATCTATGCCCCTGGCAGAGTTATATCTGGCCATCCCTTTTTCCTTTTTTAGTATCTGTTTTCTCTAATATAAAAGGAAAATTTGCAGCTAGGTCATCATTCCACACTCCATAGCCAATCATTATGTTGATATTTGTTTAGTAATATCTATTTTTGCTTAGCAGTATCTATTTTTATATCAATATAAAACAGGTCAAAGTTGAAAACTTTGCCCCAGTTTTCCCCTTTATCTATTCATTCTTTGGGTGGCATTGAATATCTAGGGGTCTATATAATTTCAAACCCCCCAAAAAATTGCTACATGTGCATGTTTATCATTTACACTGCTTTGTGACCAAGTCCTTGTCTGCCTTTGAAAATCAAGCCTAATATCCAAGTTAAGCAGAAAACTAGTAATAATATTTACCTAATAGGGAACAGGTACTGTGTTAGCCGCCTATGTACATCATCAAATTTAGTAATTTACTCTGGGAAGTACGCTCTATACACAAAGCTACCAACAAAATGACTCTGAAGGGTTGGTTACTTTCAGCGGGATGAAATATTTTTCAGTATGAAAAAACTAAGTAGCTGAGTCAGAACTCAAGTTTACTTCTTGTTGGACCTAAAAACCCTGATCTTTCTACAGCTGTAAGATGGAGTTTTGCATCCAAGTATTAGGGTGACTATGATTTACCATCTTCACTTTAGCTATCTATAGTTTTTAAAGGTAATTTTCCTAGTATTTATACGTGTATATCACGTGTTTGGATCAAATTCACCCCCAGTTCCTCCCATACCCCTGCCCATTACTTTTCTCTCTGGAGTTCACGTGCTCCTTCACTTTAGTACTGCCTGTAGTGCATGGTTATGGGAGAATCCACAGTTTTAAGCTGTTATACCAGATGGAGGTAAGATTACATAGAGCCCAGTTTTCCTCCCATTTTGAAGTAAGTTAGGTGTGGTCCACCACACTCTTAAGTGATCTTAATTCTTTTTTTTTTTTTTTTGGTTTTTTTTGAGACAGGGTTTCTCTGTGTAGCTTTGCGCCTTTCCTGGAACTCACTTGGTAGCCCAGGCTGGCCTTGAACTCACAGAGATCCGCCTGGCTCTGCCTCCCGAATGCTGGGATTAAAGGCGTGCGCCACCACCGCCCGGCTGTGATCTTAATTCTTTATATATAGTTGCTTCCACTTCATCTCCATTTCCAGAGCTCCTGTTCTTCTGATGCTCATGAAGAACACAGAAATATGACAAATCCTCTCTTAGGATGCTTCCTTTTGAGTGGTAAATGCAAAGATATCTATTGAGCACCAGCAGGATGCCAGCTCTGACATATAACTTCACTTTATTTTTAACAGTCCTGTAAAGTGAACATTAGTATTTACAGTTTACAGACAAAGGCAGGGAAAGATGACTTGGACGACACAACATAGCATAGAATGAATGAAACTGGGATTTAGAACCCAGTCTGCCTGGCTCTAAGCTTGATAACCTGTTAACTTTCTTCACACTACCTCTGTAAGAGTTCCTTCTCTGAACTAAATCACAATTCAGCTCCTCTTTTAGTCTTTCCCTTTTAGGGCTTGCATTCTTAATGAAATTTCAAGAACAATTGTAATAGCTGAGTGGGTTTTTCAAAGAAATGTGTATTTCATCCCAACATCTTTACTCCCATTACTTTTAGGGGTTCTTAAATTAATTAACTGCTAATTTATTTGAAAATTCTCCTATCGGGGTGATGATCTACAGTACTGGGTCCAAACCCAGTAAAAACAGAGCAAGGTTAACGCATGATTGTTAATTGCCTAGCATGGAGGGCCCCAAGCTCTTTGTCCTGCCACTGAAAATCATGGGTTGTTCTCTTTCATAGACAAAGCTGTTTAAGGTGAGCATCCTGTTACTCAGCTCAAAACTATTGTAGCATTGTTACAGAGTTGACAAAACTTTGCAAGTGAGAGGATTGCCAGGTAGACACCCCCAGTTCCTGATAACTAGCATTGATGGTGGCTAAGATTGAGTCAGGCTTCTTTTTTTTTTTTTTTTTTTTTTGTTTTTTTTTTTTTGTTTGTTTGGTTTTTTTGTTTGTTTGTTTGTTTTTTGTTTTTTCGAGACAGGGTTTCTCTGTGTAGCTTTGCGCCTTTCCTGGAGCTCACTTGGTAGCCCAGGCTGGCCTCGAACTCACAGAGATCCGCCTGCCTCTGCCTCCCGAGTGCTGGGATTAAAGGCATGCGCCACCAACGCCCGGCTGAGTCAGGCTTCTTAAGGAAATAATCAGCTTTCTAACCTCACATGCCTCCTTTTCTTCTTGAAGCAAACAATTAGCTGCCTGCCATCTTCTAAGCATTGCATTAGACACCAGAGATGCCAAAAGCTACAGTCTCTGACCTTAATAAATGCATCCTCAGGAGCTGGAGAGATGGCTCAGCAGTTAAAAAATGCATTCTCTAGATCAGGAGACAGGCATGCATCTGACCCATGATTCCACATCGTAAGAACATCCTTCACAGATGTAAAACCATTACAGGCTTCCTGATGATGTAATAGAGCATGAAGCATGAGGAATGGAAGTGTGGAGAGATTCTAGTGGTAAAACTGAGCTGAGCTATGAAGGAAAAGAACTTTAGAGAGTTACAGAAAAGATAGGACACACTTTTAAGATAGAGGAAATGACATAAACATAAATATCTAGGAAGAACATATCAAGATCTGAGAATAATAATGGCAATAATTTCAGATGACTACTACATTCTTTTTGAACTGAGAGATGATAAATCGGAAGGGTAAAATGATACTAGACCATGAGTGAGCTTGAATGCCCTGCTAACAGCTGTGGGATTATTATGTCAATGTTAGGGAGCTAGCTTTCCTTGCCAATCCAGTGTCCCTGTGATCACCAGTGGGAGGTGGGTGAAGGTCGTGAGGACTCTGGACAGCTGTTTTCAGCTCACAACAATCACACTGCTCATGACCCAGCATCATATATTAGGAGTGGGGGAAGACACAATGTTCTCTCTGTTTCAATTTTCATTTGCACTAAAATGGATGGCTTTTTTTACACACTATCAATAATGCCTGTGCTGGAGGAGCTTTTAATAGGACAAGCATTCATCATTCTAAGGTTGCTCTTTCCCCAAAAGCATGAGAGCAATCTGTTGGTAAAATGGAAAAACCTTGTACACGAGGCTGCCCTGCTGCCTTTCTTCCAGGTGGTGTCCACTGATAGCAGTGAAAAAGGACCAAAAAAATCATAATAATATTAATACTTTTAACAAGTATCTGTACATTAGGAAAGGTAATCCCTCACAGCAGAAAGAGCCAGGACATCATGAATGTGTCTTCTTGCCAATTTGGTCTGCACTTTTTGACTACATCCCCAAAATAGAAAAAACCAAACATTTTTCCAATAGTTCAAATGACACTTTTATAAAAGTTAAACATGATAAAATTACAAGTAATTCAGAATTACATGCATATATTCAAAGTGCCAACCTAAAAGGGAATTTCAAATTATCATTATTAACAACCCCTCTACATTTTTATTTTTGAAAAAATTACAGAATCACAAAAAGCTTGAGAAAATGTACAAAATGTGGAAGCTGATGTACCTTTCACTCAGCTAACATCTGACATAGCTAGAAAAATAATCTTGACTAAATAGTAGACTTAACGTGAATATCCTACCCCTAAAGCCAATTAGGAACCTATGAAGCCCCAGTATTACATTTACATGCTTTGTATGTGTGTGTATGTGTGTGTGTGTGTGTGTGTGTGTGTGTGTACACGTGTGTGTGTGTGTGTGTGTGTGTGTGTGTGTGTGTGAGTGTGTGGTGTTTGCACACAATTTTGTCACACATGTAGTTTATGTAACTGGCACCATAATCAAGATATAAAATTGTTCTGTCAATGCAGGTCTTTGTGGCGTCATCCCCTGTATAGCCATGTACATTTCACATGCTCCAGAATTAATCTTGTTCACTATTTCTATGGTTTTCTTATTTCAATACGGCAGCATGCTTTAGGTAAACATGTACTGAGATTAGCTTTAGCTTCTCATGTGAGTATCCCAAGACACTATGCTTTAAAATCTCACTTTCTTATTAGGTTCCCTTAAGAAGGGGCATGTATGTCTTGAATCCCTGATAACTGTCATATCTTCATCACCAAAACATACTGGATGACATTTAGCAAGAACCAAATAAAAAAATGGTCCACTAAGTGACATAAAAGCTATGGTTTTTTTTTTTGTTTTGTTTTTTGTTTTTTTGAGACAGGGTTTTTCTGTGTAGCTTTGCGCCTTTCCTGGAACTCGCTTTGGAGACCAGGCTGGCCTCGAACTCATGGAGATCCACCTGCCTCTGCCTCCCAAGTGCTGGGATTAAAGGCGTGCACCACCACCGCCCAGCCAAAAGCTATGGTTCTTGAGTCCTTGTATTGATTGGGATAATTTGAGTTTTGAGCACCGAATAGGAATAATTTTAAAAGATCAAATGGCACAGGAATGTTTCACATCAGGAATCTGGAGGCAAAGTAGTTCTAGCAGGATGCCAACATTACCATCAAGTACCAAGACTCCTCTTGGACTGTCCTCTCTTCCAGTCCCAGGAAAGTGACCTCAATTCTAGGCAACATGTGCAAGTACCACAATATTCAGTAAGATATGTGTCTTCCTAAGAATTTCTGAAGGGCACTTTGCCACTAACCCCTGATCCTAGCATTTAGACACTGAATACAGGAATTACAGGAAATTAATACTATCCTTTGGTATTCAGTGAATTCTAAGCCAGTAAGATCCTCATGAAATGCTGTTTCAAAACAACGAGAATTCCAGAACTTTCTCAGGAGACCTAGCTTTTGTATTGATGTATTGATCAGAACCAAGTCTCTTGTTCATATCTGATCTTAGAGGCAGCAGAGGAACCACTGTGGTCAACTTAGATAATGCTCATGCATCTGGCCAAGATAGAGCTCACCTTCACTGCAAAGCATAGAGAAAAGTTCCATAAACAAATGAGTCCCCAGTAGTACAGAGAAAGAAAGGAATGGCTACAGTGAAACATCAAGTACAAAGTGGAGGGAATATTTCAATAAGATAAGCAAAATGATTATCTCAACTAGTTACTGTTTTGATTAAAAATGTTTGAGGGAACATTTAATCCATATAAAAATAATGTCTATGTTTCCTGAAAATTAAATATTTGTTTTAAAAAATGGCTTCTGTCTATGATACAGAAGAAGAGAGAAAAGTTACCCTCTTAGTAAAGATACATTTCCCAACGTTCCAGCATATATTTACAATGTCCTTCTATTGATCTTCTTTCAAAATGGTATTGCTGTAACAGTGAGGTCTAATAAGCTGTTCATAAAATACTCCTAATGGAAGTTGAATGGAGACATACCATCCAGTTTCCCCAATCCCAGAGGCTTCAGAGACAGCAGTTGATTTTGCATTTCTCCTTCTTAGATCTGATTCCCCCATTCCGAAAAGAACAATTACTACAGGTGCCAGTTCTGTCCATAATGTTCTTTCAAGACCCTCCATTTCAGTCCAGTTGCATTAATTTGGTGTTTAAATTTATTGCTCTGGAGTCTAATGTGTATTACTCCTGTCAGCTTTAAATTTAATTTACTGCAACAGGGCAAAGAGGTTACAGAAACCAGATTTTAATTCCCAAGCCATTAAAATGTGTTGTCCTTGATAAACAAGATCTTTATTATACACCAGCACAATGTGTGTGCCTAGAGAGAAATTGTTCTGCAGAATGAATTCAGTAGATGGACCTTTTCTTTGTAAAATTGTATATTATCTCTTTATTCTGTATATATGAATATTCCAGAAAGACTAGGCTATAGAAGCATTTTGTTCTATCGCTTCTTTTCTGATAATGAAATAGGAAATCTAGCCTCAGCCAGACTACAGATTTCTACTCTATTCCTGCTGAGAACATCTCAACAGTGGACTATAGCCAAAGATACAATACAGACTTTTTTTCCATAAAAGTAGATACTAAAGACAGCAAGTATTTATTTGTTGTCAAAATGAAAATAGACTAATTTTAAAGTTTAAATAATCAGTGTTGTTAAAGTGGTATGTGCCTTCAAATAATTATCATGGAATGTTATCTACTGTATACATAGTATCTTACATATATAGTATATATTCCATGTAAGATATATAGCTTATATGTTCTATATATTATACATAAAATATATTTTATATACATGTATAACATATATGTATAGATTATATATGAATATATGTATTCTTCAAAAACCCCTATTCTTCTTCTTCCTTCTTGTTTTTCTTCTCTTTATATGTATGTGTCATTATATTTAAATGTCTGTGTATATTTATGTGTATGTTTTAGCCTCGCATATACACTAATTTCTGTATTGCCATGCACAGTACATGAAAAGCAGAAAAATGTTTAGTGAAATATTTGACTGCTTAATCTTAAATATTTGACTGCTTAATCTTACTCTTTTTCTTTTATAATTTTTTTCAGATACATGATGCTCTATGCAACACCAAAAAACAAACAAAACCAACTTCAAACTGACTGAAAATAAGATGTGTTGGTTCCCCTATCAAGAAGTGTTAAGAGTGTGGTGTGGCGCTTAAGGTTGTTTTGTTAGAAGCAGCATATTTCAGGGCCCTGTGTTTCCAGAGTCTCCACTCAGTGATCCACAGAGTATATTACAATTTAAGGGGTGGTACAGTTTGTGTTAGCACTATACAGAGCTCAAGTTTCATTTGAAAAGAACATTCTTTGCTTCATTCCCAAGCAAAGAATATTTTCAGATGACTATTACTCCTCCTTCTCTTCCACCACTGTACTGTTAGCCAAAATGAGGTCACATGGCCATTCCTCAGCCATTCATTGCTAAGGGGAAGTTCTATTGGATTCATGAGTGCAAACATCATATTATTCTGGGAAGTAGAATTGTGAGCCTGAGGTGTAGAGGTCTGAGAAAAATGTGTGTTTCTTATTAGAGAGTCAAATGTGTTCTAAATGAACTACTACAAAACCCACTGTGGTCATGAGTTTAAGGTCCTGAAAGTTTTGACATTTTACCTTTGGGTTGAATTGAGACTTCCTAAAGAGATTTTTTTTTTCCATTTAATTTTCATGCACCTGATTTTTGTTTTATTCCCAATGGGTCTTTTTGGGTTTTAATGTTTGTTTCATGGTATACATTTCTTTTGGTTTCCTGTAGTTTGCTGTTTTCCACTTTGAATAATACAAAACTTTTGAACTAAAATTAGAGGTCTCCCAGAATGACCTTTAAATAACTCGATACGTTGAAAAGAAGATATCTAAATTCTAGTTTTCTATTCAGCAAACTTAATATCTATTGATACTGTTTCCAGAATGATAAGGGCATTGTCCTTCAGAGTCTCCTACCTATTGCATAATTCTTTTCCTGATTTTTGATCAGCCATATTAATATTTGACATTGTCAATTATTATTGTAATTACATTATATCCTATAAACTCATTAATACAGATTCTGAAGTCTAATTTCAATATTGACATTTTTATTGATTATGTGTACCTTTTTTGTTATTCAGAGTCTAAATTTCTATTACTAATTTTGATCTCCCTCATCCTTCTCTTTTTTCGGAAGAGATCTCCCTCGTCCTTCCTCTTTATACTACTTCTGATTAGCTAGATTTCAAGACAATAATCGAATCAGTCCACTCATGTATTTGAGTATTGTCACAAGTCTTAATTTTCTATTCTGTTTTATAATGATAATAATACCAGTGGGTATGAAATTTATATATTTACCTTTTTCATCTTATAACTCACAAAATATGGTTCAAGGGTTGATGTTCCAGCTCACTGGGAGAGCACTGACCTACCAAGTGTAAGACTCTGAATTCAGGCCCCAACACAGAAGAACAAGAATAAAAGGATCAGGGGAAGAGGGAGAGTAAGGGAAGAAGAGGGGGAAGAGGACGAGGAGAACAAGGAAGAAGAGGAGAATTTGTTGCTGAAGTGACGCTGAATAGACCTGAGAAACCAATATGATATTTTTTTTTCTATTTTAGATATTGGTGCTATGATTAGATAAAAATAATGCTTTTAAATGCTAGTTTTTGCATTTGAAATTACAGTGACTTTGTCAAGGTATGCTAGATTGATTGTTCTTTAGCAACAATGGGTTCTTTAACAAACCATCCCTTGAATAATATAATTTTTTTCAATCCAGATTGGTTTGGTGTTACATGAATCCACAAGAGTCTGTTAAAGGAGCCGGGCGGTGGTGGCGCACGCCTTTAATCCCAGCACTCGGGAGGCAGAGCCAGGTGGCTCTCTGTGAGTTCGAGGCCAGCCTGGGCTACCAAATGAGTTCCAGGAAAGGCGCAAAGCTACACAGAGAAACCCTGTCTCAAAAAACCAGAAAAAAAAATTAAAAAAAAATTAAAAAAAAAGAGTCTGTTAAAGGATCTCAGAAATTTACAAACATATAAAATGGGGATAATACATTCATGGACACATGTAGACAAATTTCTAAACAGTCTTATTAAATAAGAAACACAGAGCCAAATACAAAGGAATAAGCTCTATAGATCAGAGCAATAGCTGCCAACTAACCTTAGCAACATGACTGCAGCTTCCCAAGAGAGCTTCTTCCTGTCTAACCTGTGTTTTTATTGCCTTCCTGTTCTGCCTTCTCATTGGCTCTTAACCCAGCCACCTCACTTCCTCGTCACTGCCTGTTTATACAGACTTCTAGGTCTCTATTGTTGGTACTAGGATTAAAGGTGTGTGTCACCACGCTTGGCTGAGTCCTTGAGACTCTGCCTGCCATGTGATCGGATTAAGAGCATGTGCCACCACCGCCTGACTTTTGTTTATGGCTCGCTATGACCTCTGATCTCCAGGCAAACTTTATTTATTAACATACAAATAAATTATCACAAAAAACAAATAAAATATCACATTTCAGCACAAATAAAATATCACCACAGTTACAGAACAAAATGAACACCACCTCTTATCCTTAGCTGTCATTGTCCTCTGTTCTGCCCAAGGGTCATGGGAACCCACTGTCCAGTCTCCAACCACCCAACAGAGAGAGCACATGACTTCTCTCCCACAGCACTTCCCCTTTTGTGTCTAAATAAGAAGGTTCTAAACCTAATATGAAACCATATACAATAAGAACAACTATCAAGTATTGTCTAGAAGAAAGAAAAGATAATAACATAAACAAAAGTGGGACTACAACCAACAAGAACAACATCAAACAAGAAACACATACTAAATGTCCAGACCAAGGGTAACTGGCAAATTACAGAGATTATTCAAATAGCTGTCCTATCCTAAAAGATCTAAATATTGGACTTGATATGCTCTTAGCTAAGATAAGAGAGTATTGTGATGGTAATTATCTAGTCTTCAACCCCATCAAAGACCTGAGAGGGAAAATGATATTACCTGAGTAAGCAGGAAGTGCAAGCAAGCAAGTTCTGAAGTATGCAAGAAATGACAGAAACAGCTGGCTGCCTTGACAGTCACCCAATGTTTCTCTGCAACATTGGGGCATCCACTATTGGCTATAGGCCTAGAATATCTGACAGACCATTTTCAGAAGCAGGAGAATTTGAAAGACTGTCCCACCTTGTCTTGGCAAGGTTCAGCAGTCGCTTTTCCTTGTGTCCTGCTCATCTGGATTGGACAGCGTGCTTACTGTCAGCAGTCAAGGTAAGGGCAGTTCTTTATCCAACAGGCCATTTTTGCCAAGAAGATGACAAATTCCATATGGAGTGTCTTCGATGCCCAACATCCTCTCAGGAGTAGATTAGTGCTGCCAGTGGTAATCGTGTCTCATGTCAACAGAATTATAAGTTATTAAAACATTTAAATGTCATATTCTCTAGGTCTATGAAGTGTTTGAAGATTACCTGTCCATCTGAAACATATCTCTGTTCACCTAGAAAACGTAACTAACATGACTATAAGTTTGACAAACAAGGGTGAATATTAACCTGTAACTCTTACCAACTTATATGACTTAAAGACTAAGATTTCTTGTTATCAAATTAAACAATCTGTAACAGATGTACAGTATAAGGACAATTACCTTGAAGTTGTGACAATATACAAAAATATCTTAATCAGAGGTAGAAATGTTTAGTGCAATATGACAAAAATATCCTTAATTTGTATCAATATAAAAACTATCCTAAGCAAAAGCAGAACATAATACAGTATGACAAATATAATTTTATATTTGTATCAATATACAAAAATATTTTAAACAGAGTAGGAACATATATAAAATCTGACAAATATAGTTTTGAATTTGTAACAATATACAAATTATCTTAAAGAGAAATAGAAAAATAGTTTATCAATATACAAGAGTCCATACCAATGCAAATTATCTAAAGATGATAGTTGCTAAATTAGTTTACAAGTAGATACAATAATCTACCTTATTATCCTATCATATCTATCTCCCTATTTTCTTTTCCAAAAGAGATTCTCGAGTCTAAACTTAATTGTTCCACCCCATCCCTATTACAACTTATAACCAACCCCTTACAGATGACAATTATCCACAACTCTGGGAAAACAAAAACCTGTTGAAAGAGGGGGCATCATTTTCTTAGAATTGTTTCCTGCTGCCCAGGGGGTGATGGTATCTTTGTGGATTCCTGTAAAAAAAAAAAAAAAAAAAAAAAAAAAAACTAGAACAAAGGTTAAGTCAATTGAGGACTAACTTAACATTTGTAGCCAGTCTCAGAGTAATAGGCAAAGCTTATCTGAAGTTCTGACTAGAGGTATAAGATGATGGATCATCTCAGCTAGCCATCTTGGAACAGTCCTGAACAGTTTGCATTCCAAAGCCAATCTTTGTGTGGTGTTTATTGGCTCAATGGAATCATTATGAATCAGGTAGAATTATTGTTGTGGGGCCCCGTCATCTTTCTGAAGACTTCAGAGATTGCAGTTAGGAAAATTTATTGTTCACTGTGAAAAACTTAAACATTATTAATATCAAGACAGAAAGTTAAAAATTTTTTTTTTTTTTGGTTTTTTCGAGACAGGGTTTCTCTGTGTAGCTTTGCGCCTTTCCTGGAGCTCACTTGGTAGCCCAGGCTGGCCTCGAACTCACAGAGATCCACCTGGCTCTGCCTCCCGAGTGCTGGGATTAAAGGCGTGCGCCACCAACGCCCGGCTAGAAAGTTAAAATTTTAAGATAGCAATATATCTAAAGAAATGTTATAAAGAGTCAAGGATAAGTATGAGGAGAAAAAGAATTGTGACAACTCTAGTCACAATTGTGACAATAATAGTCCCTATATTTTTGATTTTCTTCTGTCCCACACCAGATAGCTCTTCTGATATGAGACAGAAATTCTTAATTTTTTTCTTTTAAAACAGTTTAGTGTAGCATGAATCTTAGATGGTCTTATTAATAAAATCAAACCTGAGGCCAAGTATTGAGGTGAACACTGAATGATCAGAGAGACAGAACCAGCCACAGCTACCTCACCTCGCCAGATCCTCAACTGGTCTTGTTTCCTCAGACTGGAGGACTCTGAGTCCTCATATCCGAATGGATCTCAGCTGAACTGTGCTGCTAGAAGCCTGAAAGCTTAACCAGCCAAATGCTTAACCAGCCAAATGATTAACCAGGCCAAATGCTGCTAGTTTCTGGTCCTCATGCCTTATAAACCTTTCTGCTTTCTACCACCACTCCCTGGGAATAAAGGCTTGCTTTCTGGGATTAAAGGCGTGAGTCACCATGCTTGGCTGTATCCTTGAACAGATGGATTTCTGCCTCTGGAATGCTAGGATTAAAGGCGTGTGCTACCACTACCTAACCTCTATGTTTTAGTATTGTGGCTGTTCTGTCTCTGACCCCAGATAAGTTTATTAGAGTACACAGTATTTTGGGGAATATAATACCACCACAGTTTAGCCTTCTGTATTATAAATGAATTTTGTACTTTACTCCTAATATCACTTATGGGTGAGTACATACCATGTTTGTCTTTCTGGGTCTGGGCTACCTCATTGAGAATGATTTTTTTTTTCTTGTTCCATCCATTTGCCTGCAAAGTTCATGAGGTCATTGACTTTCACAGCTGTGTAATACTCCATTGTGTAAATGTACCACATTTTCCTTCTTTGGTTGAGGGCCATCTAAAGTAAATTTTTTAAAAAAATTAATTAAATAAAATAAAATTTTAAAAAAGAATGCTGTTTATTATACTCCCGAATACTTACGCAGTGTGTTGTTTGCTCTGTTTTAGTGACAGGATGTTAATTCTTCATATGTTGGATATCCTCATTTGTGTTCTTCAAATAGTTCTGTCTCTCTATTCTTGCTAATGTTACCCTTCAAGTCATGTAATATTCAGAGCCCAACCTTTCAGGATCCTATATTTTGTCAGAACTATTCAAACTCCACTTAAAAGTGAATATATAATTTGATCACATTCATCCACATTACCCTCTTTTACTCCACTCTCTTTCACAATGAATCCTTCTTCTACCCACCATATCCTCCTATTTGTGTGTGTGTGTGTGTGTGTGTGTGTGTGTGTGTGTGTGTGTGTGTGTGAGAGAGAGAGAGAGAGAGAGAGAGAGAGAGAGAGAGAGAGAGAGAGTCACTTAGTTTAGTTATGATTGCTTGCATGGAAACTAATGTGGAGGAGTCATTTACCAGAACTTGGACAATTTATCAGTGGTTACACCACTAAAGAAAACTCGCTCTGCCTCCTCCAGTGAACATTAACTTTCAACAACACATGAGGAAGAGGTGGGACCTCACAATGATCTCCACCATTGACAGGCACAGTCTTGTACAGGCCCTTTGCAGGTTACCACAGCTTATTTGAGTTCATGAGTGCAATGGTTATGCCATGTCCAGAAGACAGTGTTTCATAACACTCCACTGTAGTGATGTCGTGTGTACCCTAATAAATTTACCCGAAGATCAGAGGACAGAACAAGCCACTAGATTTAACATAGATGCCAGGCAGTGATGACACACACCTTTAACCCTACTACACGGGAGGCAGAGATCTGTCTGGATTTTTGTAAATTCAAAGACACCCTTGTAGATGTAACCAACCGTCTTATAAATAAGAAACACAGAACCAATGCAAAGAAGAAAGCCAAGAGGTCAGAGCTAAGAGCTAAAACCTTACCCTTCTTCCTGTAGTGGTCCTACCTCTCCGAAGGAGCCGCTACTTCCTGTTTAAAGTCTTTATATAGTCTCTGTTCTGCCTTCTCATTGGTTGTAAACCCAACCACAGGACTGCCTCATCACGGCCTGTCTGTATAGACCTCCAGGTGTTCTGTGGTTGGTATTGAGATTAAAGGCATGTGTATCCAATGCTGGCTGTATTCCTGAACATACAGAGACTTACCTAGCTTTGTCTACCAAGTGCTGTGATCACAAGCGTACACCACCACTGCCCTGCTTTCCTATGGCTTGCTAATAGCTCTGACCCCCAGGCAACTTTATTTATTAACATACAATTAACATTTTGGTACAAAAGAAAAATATCACCATACACCCTGGACTACTTGAGATTGACTCAGTCTAGGAGCCAGGCAGTGGTGGCACACACTTTTAATCCAAGCAATTGAGATCTCAAGCCTTTGCTTGGGAAGCACACATGCCTTTAATCCCAGCACCAGAGAAGTTGAGATAGGATATTGTGATATGACAGGGCGGAGAAAGTTATATAAGGCTGGAGGAGACAGGAACTAAAGGCTTTTTCTGACTGAAACCCTTCCAGGTAGAGCTTTTTCAGGCTGAGGAGTTGGTGAGGTAAGAGGTGGTGGCTGTGGCTTGTTCCTTTGTCTCTCTGATCTTTCAGCATTTACTATAATATATGGCTTGGGTTTTTTATTAAAAGACCATTTAGGAATTTGTGTCACACTCCACCCAATGGGTAGGGTGGTATTCGGGAGGCTTAGGGAAGAGGATGGTTTGAGACTAGGAATTCTATGCTATGGAATGCTATAAAGATTGGATGTCTACACTGAGTAGAGCAGCAGTATGGTGACTTTTCGGGATCAGGAGACCACCACGTTGCCTAATGAGGGAGAACCAGCCCAGGTCAGAAAGAGTACAGGTCAAAACTTCCATGCTGATGATAATATTACTCCAGATCATCTGGCTCTTATTCTTTGCTCCTCTTCAACAGTGTTCTCTGGGCCTTGGTAGGGGTGATGTTGATAACTTGTTTGAGCTATATACTCTACAGTCACAAATTCTCAGCTGTGTAATACTCCATTATGTAAATGTACCACATTTTCCTTCTTTGTTTACCAGTTATGAATCTATGCATTAATCATCAAATTTATTCAAATTCTCTCTGCATTTTGTATGGTTGTTTTCATATATTGATTTATCTTGTTTTTAATATTTTCTAAATTTTCATCTTTATTTCTCTTTCTAGTATTGTTATTTTTTTCTTTGCTAGAAATTATTTAAAGGTCTATGCTTAGATATTTAATTGTTTGGATGTGTGTTTATTTAAATTATTCTCTTACATTAAATAATCATTTTAAAGATTCATTTACATTTATTTTTTAAAAGTTTAATCTCTCTCTGCTATATTTGCTTGCTGTTTGCTTTTGGAGTAAAAGTAGCTTATTTGTGATCCAGTGTTTTTCTCAAGAACAGGAAAAAATAAGGTAAATTGAAGAGAGCATTTCTGCTCTTTTTAACTGAAAATACTGCTGTAGCAGGAATCTTAAAAGGTCTTATTAATTAAAACAAATGTGGAGTCAGGTATTGGGGTGAATGCTGGAAGATTAGAGAAGCAGAAAAAGCCATAGCTACCTCACTTCGCCAGTTCCTCAGCTGATCTTGTTTCCTCAGACTTGAAGCCTCTGAGTCCTCATCCAGAATTGGTCCCAGCTGAACTGTTGCTCAAAAGCCTAAAAGCTTAAGCAGCCAAATGCTTCTAGTTTCTGGTCCTCACGCCTTATATATATTTCTGCTTTCTGCCATCACTCCCTGGGATTAAAGGCTCGCTTTCTGGGATTAAAGGTGTAAGTTACCATGCCTGGCTGTTTCCAATGCGGCCTTGAACTCACAGAGATCCGGAGGGATTTCTGCCTCTGGAATGCTAGGATTAAAGGTGTAAGTGCCACCATTTTCTAGCCTCTGTATCTAGTGGCTGTTCTGTTCTTTGACCCAAAATAAGTTTATTTGGGTGCACAATATTTTGGGGAACACAATACCACCACATACTGCCTTCTACTAACAGAAATAAACTATGTGTGAACATACTCCCTCTAAGTGTTCAGAAGAAAGCCCTCTTTTGCTAGTAAGGGTCAAAGTATCAGTAGAAAAGGGATTAATTAGTGAATTTGTATAGCTAATAAAAATTTAATGATATAACATCCATTTAATTCTATTCAATTACTACCAATCAGGAGACCCCCCAAAGTATTTTCTTTCATCATCTCTTTTTAGCAATTTTAAACACGATAAAATATAGATGTCATTCCACACAGACCCTGCTTTATCAAGATCTCTCCAAACAGCCTGAACGATGAATTTAGCTTCCTAAAGTCTATTCCTTATACATGTTTATGGCCAAAGGCTCTTGAATCAGATTGCCTCAGGTGAAACCTGGTTTCACCAATATCCCTCAGGCACCCCTCTGTACCTCACAGATGTTTTCTCCCCTTTAAAATGGTGACCCACTGTTCTCTGCCTTACTTTACTATAAAAAGATTATGTGAAATAGTTTGCATTCACGGGCTCCTGTTCTTCTAAGTTGTTATGAGAAGACACTTATGTGAGTTCTGTGGAATTCCTTATTTTTAGAGCTGGAAAGACATGAATACAAGTTTTAACTATCTTTTGAAGATTTCATACATATTTACAATGTATTTTGATACTACTCATTCCCTACTCACCTCTTTTTTTTTTCTAGTAACCTTTTATTTTCAAACCATTCAAGCTCTGGACATCCATCTCCATAGAAGAGATCTGGAAACCTAAACCCAGGATATATTTCCTCAGACAGACCTTAAGGGCAGTCATGAATATTTGGGCTAAAGGGCACAGAGCCAAGGATCAGGCATGGGGACAGTCCTTACTGAATAGTAAGCTAAGCTGTCTTTAAATGATTTCATCCTCTTTCTTCAAGCCTACTCACCTCTTACAATAATCCCAGACCCTATACCACATCTCCCTCTGAACTTCACATTCCCTCTCTCTCTCTCTCTCTCTCTCTCTCTCTCTCTCTCTCTCTCTCTCTCCCTCCCTCCCTCCCTCCCTCCCTCTCCTTTTTAACCCACTGGGTCCTGCTGCCCTTGTGCACATGGATATAGGGCCATTCACCAGATATGGACTGTCTACCAGGAGCCATACCAGTAATGAAAATTGAATCTCCCTGTAGATGTATCTTAGAAGGTCTTATTAATAAAATCAAACCCGAGGCCAGTTATTGGGGTGAACACT
>CABHPH010132089.1:7683-32490 GCA_902168325.1 Peromyscus nudipes | reverse complement strand
CTTCCTTCCTTCCTTCCTTCCTTCCTTCCTTCCTTCCTTCCTTCCTTTCTTTCTTTCTTTCTTTCCCAAGACAGGGTTTCTCTGGGTAGCCTTGGTTGTCCTGGAACTTGCTCTGTAGACCAGGCTGGCCTCTAACTCAGAGATCTGCCTGTCTCTGCCTCCCAAGTGCTGGGATTAAAGGCGTGTGCCACCACTGCCTGGCTCACAAAAATATTAAGGGGCTGGCGAGATGGCTCAGCAGTTAAGAGTCCTTGCTGCTCTCGCAGAGGACCAGGGTTCAGTCCCCAGCACCAGCACGGTGGCTCCCCTCTGCCTGTAACTCCAGTCCCAGAGGCCTGCACCCTCTTCAGGTTTCAACAGTCTCTTGTACACAAGTGGTGCACTTAAACTTACGCCGGCAAACACAGGTGCACAAGAACAAACTAACGAATCTTTAAAAGTTATAGTAAGTAGAACATACGGCTCAGTATAGTTAATTCATGTATTAGTTCTGCCCTCTAAGGAAAAAAGTATACGGCTAATTTCTGTATAATCAGAGCTCCTATTTCATTTACCTATGGACAGGCAGGCCTGAGCTAGAGAATGAAGTAAGTAAGTTCCTTAGGGATGCTGTTTAAATGTTACCTGTTAGACTTTTTGGCCCAGAAGGCTTAGCTTTTATAGTCTTTAGTAGAACTGTTTTATTAAAATTTACTATATCTGCTGGGCAGTGGTGGTGCATGCCTTTAATCCCAGCACTTGGGAGGCAGAGGCAGGGGGATATCACTGAGTTTGAGGCCAGCCTGGTCTACAAAGTGAGTTCCAGGACAGCCAGAACTGTTTCACAGGGAAAATCTTTCTTAAAATACCAAAAAAGAAAAAGAAAAAAAAAGAAAAAGAAAAATTGCTGGGTGTAGTGGTACATATAATCCCAGCATTCAGAAGGCAGAGGCAGAGGGATCACAAGTTCAAAGTCTGAGTGGCACCCAAAAAAAAGAAAAAGGAAAAAAAAGGCAGAAAAATTAACCACAATTTTCTTTGAAATGTAACACCAATAAGCACAGTTTCCCGTAAGGGACCACAACGGCACCAGGAAACGGGTGAGAGTGTACTCGTTTCAGATGTTTCAGAGACATTTCGAGGAAATTCCTACACCCAGATGTTTCAGAGCTTGTCTGCTGAACACCACAGCAGCTCTCTGCCCTCCACAGCTCTTCCCAGGCAGAGAGACGCACACCACACAACGTCTTTCCCCACACTTGTATAAGAGTGTCTACACTTGAGGTAGTTTCCACCTTCCCCTGTGCACCACAGCTGTGTGTGTGTGTGTGTGTGTGTGTGTGTGTGTGTGTGTGTGAGAGAGAGAGAGAGAGAGAGAGAGAGAGAGAGGGAGAGAATAAGCTTTAGGGGAAAGCCCGCTTCGAGCTCACTTCTGTCCACCGTGTGAAGAGATCAGCACATGCAGGAATACTTGCTGGAGGAATGACTGTGTCTGACAAGATCTTCAGTGTGTGCCCAGCGTGACTCACTAAACTGTGAACACCGCCTCTCAGACTAAAGGGCACATGTGCACAATTAACACTCACAAAATAACGGAAGTGAAAAAAGGTTACCAGGTAGTTTTGTTTGTTTTTGTGACAAGGTCTTGCTATGCAGCCTGGCTGGCCTCAAACTCACTCCATAGACCAAGCTGGTCTTGAACTTGGAGCAATCCTCCCGCCTCTGCCTCTTCAGTTCTGAGTGTGCCACAGTACTGGACCTGTGCAACAATATTTACTGAGTTTATTTGGTACTTAATATTTAAGCTAAGTGATTTAAAAGTCCAAGTGTGACACCACAAGCCAGAAGATCAGGACCTGGCCTCTGTTCCCTCACTGACTTGATAGAGGACACTCCAGACAAGCCACTATAAATGTCTCTGGACATCGGCGTCCCCATCTGTACAACAAAATGTACAGTCCTGTCTATCTTACAGGGAGACTGAGATCAAGTAGAAAGCGCCGTGAGAGGTGTGCCACAGAAACAGAGGCTCTCATCAGTGACCAACGGTGATGACTCGGAATGCCTGCTTTTTTGTTTATTTCTCCTTCACAATGCCACTCTGAGGGTGCCTGCACACATGTGCAAATACACACACACACACACACACACACACACACTCTTAAAAATATCAAAAAATAAATCTTAAAAGAATATGCAAATGGGCCGGGCGGTGGTGGCGCACACCTTTAGTCCCAGCACTTGGGAGGCAGAGGCGGGTGGATCTCTGTGAGTTCGAGGCCAGCCTGGTCTACAGAGCAAGATCCAGGAAAGGCACAAAGCTACACAGAGAAAACCTGTCTCGAAAAACCAAAAAAAAAAAAAAAAGAATATGCAAATGAAATAAAGGCAATTAAATAAAATATAAGCAATTAAATATATCTTATCTATAAATCCAGAGTACTTGGAGTAAATGCAATTAGAATGTCCTTTACTTTGCTGTAATCCTGAAGAGACTATAGGTTTTCCCCAAAATGTTGGAGTTTAGCCTCTGGGGCTGAAAAGCAAATTTCCAACAGATATAAATTCCAACACTTGTCAAGTGTCAAGCCTCGAATCCCAGCACTCGGGAGTCTGAGGCAGGCAGAGCTCTGTGAGTCCAGGTTAGGCAGGACGACATTGTAAGAGACTATTTCAAAGGAGAGAGAGGAAAGACACTGTCTTAGCTGGGATCCTAGTGCTGTGACAAAACCGTCACCAAAGAACTTGGAGAGGAGAGGTTTATTTCATCCCACAACTGTCAGACTGAGGGAAGGCATGTGATGGGGCATTTTCTCAATACAGGTTCTGCTCCCGCGATAACTCCAGCTTGTGTCAAGTGAGAAACACACAAAAACTAAAACCAAGATCTCCAAAACCCCACCAACCCTGAGTCACCCTTCCCGCCTGTCCCCCAGGCACTGGCAGCCCTGGGTCTGTTTCCTATCCTCACAGTTTGGCTCTCTGCAGATGACAAAACACATTCCTTCAATGTTTAAATAAGACAGCCAAAGGCCCCATTTGCCAGGCACAGAGCACTGTACATTAAGCTGCCAGGGGTACATTAGGAGAAGCAGGAGAGCCAGCGCCTAATGGGTGAGAAGGCAGCCGAGAACAGCTCTGCAGGCCCCACTGAAAGCAGGAGTCTTCCAGTGAGATGTGAAGCTGCAGAAATCCAAAGACAAAAGTCTTCACGGGTTGTCCTGTACAGACAGCCTGGTGTCTTCTTCCATGGTGGTACACTCGACACGGTTAAGTTTCCTGTCCTTTTAGATGAACTTTGGCACCAAAAAATGAACCACAAATGTGGTGTGCATCCGTAATCCTAGTCCTAGGGAAGTTAAGGCAAATCAGCAGATGAAGATAAACCTTAATTACAAGAGATCCTTTCTTTAAAAAAAAAAAAAAAAAAAAACATCCTTGAAGTAAACATCAAACATCAATTACTGTAACTAGCTACAAGTTAATGAAGATTAAGTTCCTATTTATTTATTTAATCTATCTATTTATTTATTTTTGAGCAGGGTCTCTCTACATAGCCTTAGCTGTCCTAGAACTCACTCTGTAGACCAGGCTGGCCTCGAACTCATAAAGATCCACCTGCCTCTGCCTCCCTAGTCCTAGGGTTAAAGGCATGCACTATACCCAGCCTCAGAATAAATTCCTGCTACCCTAAGGAGCCTGAGTTTCTGTGGAACACTCTCCCCGGTGAGGTTTGGTGTGATGCTACACTGCCTTATTTTGCGGCTAGTGAAATACCTCATCGTCTCACCACACTCCGCACAGCTCTGGGCTAGCACCAGCGGCAGCTCAGAAAGCATGACAATGTGGAAGAGGGACAGAGAAGCAGTTGTGACAAGACTGAACAGGGTGAACCGCACACGTCACCTTCTATTAGTAACATTGTAACAGAAAATGACCCTGCAGCTATTAAACATTTTAAGCAGAATCTTTTAGAAAGAAACTCCTTGTCCTGTAGTTTGGAAGCCTGAACTATATTGTTTATTCAATTCCCCAATGAAGGCAACAAACTACTTATGTATAGTTTACATTTTAAACTAGATGTACATGGGGTTAACTCTCATTCTTGAAGTGTAGCTTGGAGAGCTGGTGGAAACTGTGAAGTCAAGCAGTGCTTCTCGGCTCCGACCACACAGATCTGAAACTTGGACTGCGTGTGAACGCCTTCAGTCACCACAGCAGCACACATGTGTGTGCTGAAAGGGCAGTACTGTGATTAAAAATGCCTAGGAAGCTGGGCACCGGTGGCGCACGCCTTTAATCCCAGCACTCAGGAGGCAGAGCCAGGCAGATCTCTGGGAGTTCGAGGCCAGCCTGGTCTACAGAATGAGATCCAGGACAGGCACCAAAACTACACAGAGAAACTCTGTCTTGAAAAAAACAAAAACAAAAACAAAAACAGAAACAAAAAACCTGCCTAGGAAGAATTAACCCATGATGGGGTAGGGTGGGGGGACTGGGAGAAGAAATGACTAAGTAAGACTCTAGATGGCAGAAACCAGCTGTAGTCAGACTCAGAAGCTGCTGGGACATGATGGTGGGAGACTTGAATCCTAGCACTTAGGAGTCTAAGGCAGGAGAGGAGCACCAAGCTCAAAGCCAGCCAGGTCTGTATATCAAGACTGTCTCAGAACAAAACAAAACAGCAGAGGTTCCTGCAGATGGGATTTTGGAGGTGGATTACCCAGCAGATAGTGAAGAGGATCCACTGTGGGGCATGGGTATGATAGATGGTCCCTGGCATTCTTTGAATTTTTCTTCAAGGTGAAGGGAGACAGGGGGCACGTGACCATTTAATGTACTCACTGGTTTGAAGTCTCTGGGACAGGAGGTATAGGAGAGATGGTTACAGCAAGACTGTAGAGTGAACGGTGGTTATTAGAAGCCATGCATGCAAGCCGTGAGCGGTGGTGCACACCTTTAATCTCAGTACTTGGGAGGCAAAGACAGCTCTCTATGAGTTCAAGGCCAGCCTGGTCTACAAAGCAAGTTCCAAGACAGCCAGGACTACACAGAGAAACCCTGTCTCAATAAAATAAAAAAACAAACAAACAAAAAAAGAGAGAGAGAGAAGACATGTATCAAAAACAGAAAATGGCAATCAACAATGTAGAGCCAACTCTACAACATCCAGAAAGCCTTCTCTGGCAATATTGAAACACAATCATCTCCTGCAGGCACAAGACAATGTTTAAAAGCAGCAGAATTTAGGCTGCACACCTGTAATCCCAGAACCTGGGAGCCTAAGGCAGGAGTTGAAGGCCACCTTAAGCTATACAAGGAAATCCTGGCTCAAAACAAACTACATCCTGGGCATGTAGCTCAGTTAATTGGTAGAATGCTCACCCTGCATGCAAGGCAGAACATAAAGTTAAAGACATGGTGGTGCACACCTGTGATCTCAGCTCTGGGAGGTGGAAGCAGGAGGATCAGGGGTTCAAGTGAGTTGTAGGCTAGCCTGAGACACAAGACACAGACAGACAGGTGACAAGTGGGAAATGAAAGAAGAAAGGCTGCAGAGTTAAGCACAGGCTGGCCTCTCAGTGAAGACAAGTCTGCTATGTGAAGGGCCTTTGAGTGAACTCTAAGACTTGAGATGGAGATGCCTGGGTATATTTACTGGAAAATCCCAGATCTCCAGATTCACTGGGGCTGTGAAGAGGGCCACTCGCTCTCCCTGAAAATAGAGTAACCAGCCCTTACCCTTCTCCTCTTTGCTCAACGACTACACAGTAAGTGTAACACTTGATAAGGCAATACTTGCCCTACACACCTGCCCCCACTTGCCCTCCTGGCCACCCCACCCTATCACATATCAGTAAGAGAGGAGGGATTTTTTTTTTTTTAATGTCAGAGGTGTTGAGGGACCTGAATAATACATCCCCTGGCAGGCCTTGAAGGAATGGGAAATATGATGAAGAAGCATTCAAAAATCTCTACACAGAGGAGCAGCATCCTAGAACAGGCCTGACATGTAAGTCAGGAAAACTCACTAGCTGGCTATATCCTTTGGGAGGGCCCAGAAGATGCCGTTGTCGCTACAGTCCAGATTCTACCTCTCCTATTGGTTATCAGCACAGAATCATCTCCTATGCATCAGTGACCAGTGTGCTCTTCACTCCTGCTGAGACCTGGGGTCTTATTTGTATAACTGGTCATCTGTACTCATTCTCACAATTCACTTTATGTCATCAGAGTTCTTTTAGAATGTATATTAATTGGTCTCCAATTAAACACCTGCTGGTGAGGAGCTGAAGAGAAGAATCACCTGTTAAGAGCCTTCGTTCTTGCAGAGGACCTGGGTTCAGTTCCCAGCACTCACACGGTGGTTTATAACTGTCTGTGACTCCAGTGCCAGGTTATCCACCAATGTCTTCTGCCCTCTGAGGCCACTGCATGCATGTGGCACACATACATACATGCAGGCAAAACACTCACACATGTAAAACAGAAATATCTTAAAAGTTGCCAGGTGGTGGTAGCACACACTTTTAATCCCAGCACTCGGGAGGCAGAGGCAGGTGGATCTCTGGATCTCTGAGTTTGAGGCCAGCCTGGTCTACAGATCGAGTTCCAGGACAGTCAGGCTACACAGAGAAACCCTGTATCAAAACTCATCCCGCAAAAGACAGAGAGAGAGAGAGAAAGAGAGAGAGAGAGAGAGGAGAATATTAAAAAAGAAAGAAAGAAAGAAAGAAAGAAAGAAAGAAAGAAAGAAAGAAAGAGCCAGGTGGTGGTGGTGCACGCCTTTAATCCCAGCATTCAGGAGGCAGAGCCAGGCGGATCTCTGTGAATTCAAGGCCAACCTGGTCTACAGAGTGAGATCCAGGACAAGCACCAAAACTACACAGAGAAACCCTGTCTCGAAAAACAAAAAAACAAAACAAAGCAAACAAACAAAAAAAAAAAAAAAAAGAGAAAAGAACAGAGAGGCAGGAGTTGTAGCTCAGTAGTAGAAAGCTTGCTTAGCATCCAAGAGTCCTGGGTTTAATGCCCAGCAATGTAAATATAAAAAGAAAAATCAGACATAATTTCTTCTCTTCTTCCTTCTTCTAGTGAGTATAATATGTTTGTAATTTAAAATGGTTTTAAATTCCTATACAGCCAAGGCAATGCACTAAGTTTATAGCTAGTATACACACTTCATGTTCATCACCCCAGTAATTCATTTCCAGAGAGCTTCTTCCCTCTCTCTCAAATATCCAGACTCTACTGCGACCTCTTTCTAACATTTTAATTCACAAAACTAACCCCCGAAGTCTATGTGCCAGACAGATAAAACTATACTATCTGATGTTTCAAAGCATGCAACGTCCTGTTTCACTAACCTCAGCCAACCCAGAATTGTGTGTGTGTGTGTGTGTGTGTGTGTGTGTGTGTATCTGTGTGTGTCTCTCTTTTTTAAGACAAAGTCTCATTCTGTAGCTCATGCTCGCCTCTAACTCACAGCAATCTTCCTACTTTGGCCTTCTGTGTGTGCCAGGATTATAAGGAATGAGCTACCTTCAAAGGTCCAATGAATCTAGGGGGTCTCTGGTTCATGGTTTGGTAGTAAATATACCCAGACATCTCCATCTCAGGTCTAGGATTAGTGTGTTGCCACATCTGGAAAACAACAATAATCCTAAAGTAAACGAGTTCCTGCCTTTCTGAGGCTTGGTGACTGATCATCAACTTAATCTCTTCACACAGCCAGTCAGTGGCAAAGCACACGGGACAGTATTCACAGCCCTTGCAATGGGGCCCGTTTGTCTTCACAGCCTCACCTCTAAGCAGTATCCCACAATCCAATGCTACAGACTACTCTGCTCTGCTTCTTCCTGCTGCTATCAGTTCACCACCAACGCCTTCCCCAGATCTCCTCCCTGGACATCCTGCTCCAGCCCCCAGACGGAGGCGTCTCTCGGATGGACGCCCTTGCCAGGGCACTCAGTCTCCTCTCCCACAGCACTTAGTCAGCAAACCATGCTGAGAGGAGAGGCTGCTTACTCAACCCTGCCTTCTACAGGAATATCAAATGGCTGACAGAAAAAGCCCTTCTTTCTCCCTGCCTCCCAACCTCACTCCCACAATGTTATTTTGTGCAAAACCCTACTTCACAAATTAATATACTTAATTAATTAAGTTCCTTTAAAGAACTTTGTCTGAGATGGGCACTGTGGTAAAATCCAATAGTTTTAGCTACTTAGTAAACTGAGGCAGGAATCACTTGAGTTTAGAAGTAAAGAGCCAGCCCAGGCAACCCTGTAAGAGCTCACATACAAGTCTGATGACCTGCATCTGATCCCTGGACCCCACAGTGGAAGGAGAGAACCAACTCCTGAAAGTCATCTTCTGCCACATGTGTGCATGACAGGCAGGCAGAAAGATTTCAAAAGAGAGAGAGAAAAAGAAAGAAAGAAACCTTGTCTCTAGTTGGGCACAGTGGCACACTTGTAAAACCAGCACTTGAAAGGCAGAGGCAAGGATCTGTCACATGGCAAGTTTGAAGACAGCCTGGTCTACAAGAGACTATCTTTAAATAATAATAATAATAATAATAATAATAATAATAATAATAATAATAATAATAGGGTTGGGGATTTAGCTCAGTGGTAGAGTGCTTGCCTAGCAAGCGCAAGGCCCTGGGTTTGGTCCTCTGCTCAAAAAAATAATAATAATAAAAATAATAACAACCACCTTGTTCTTGTTCTGGAGGTGTAGCTCAGTGGTAGAATACTTGCTTGGCAAAGGCATGGCCCTGGGTTCCTGTCCCAGCACTATAAAACTAGGAAAAAGGATGCATTCCCCCTGCACACATGCTACTAAGAACATGCAATTTGTGGATGGTGCATTTAGTATAACTTTTGGGCACATTTCTAGGAAGAGAGGGAAGTAACACACACACTCGTGTTCCTTAGCTCTCGCTGCCCTTGCCTCAGAGAGCATGAGGAGGAAGTCACAAAATGGACTCCACTTCAGAGCACACAACACCATGTGAACCCTCAGGACTGGACTAGAATGCAGCAGCTTTCCCACTAACAGGAGGAACACTGCGTGGACTCCTGGCTACAAACAGCAAAAAGAGAGAAGGCGTTGTAGACACCGACAATCCGGATTGGCTAAGCAACTTAGAACTTTAACAGTTTTTCTCAGCAAACCAAATCTAACAAGGGAGCAGGGAGGCAGCACCTGCTCTGCCTGCGCTGTCCAAGGCAAGGCACTCTTTATCACCCATTTCTCCACCGTGCTTCCCAGAGGCCTTCAGAAGCCCAGGCATCACTTAATACAGCGCTGAAGTGGCTGGGGATGGGGGTGCACACTTGTAACCCCAGCTCGTTGGATATAAAGCAAGAGTATCTAAAACTATTGGATTTTACCACAAATGGGCCCCATTGCAAGGGCTGTGAATACTGTATATATTTGGATATATCAAGAGTATGAGTTTGAGGACAGCCTGGGCTACACAGGAAGACCCTGCCAAAAACAAACAACAAACAAAAATTTTAAGAGTATGAGTTTGAGGACAGCCTGGGCTACACAGGAAGACCCTGCCAAAAACAAACAACAAACAAAAATTTTAAAAACCCAACCAGTACCTCAAACCCAATGTATGTGCTAAGGGCTCAGCTCAGTGATAGATGACTTGCTTCATGTGCATGAGGCCATACATTTAACATGTAGCACTGTAAACATAAGCCAACAACGCAGTAAAAACACAGTGAATGGTCCATCTACCCACAATAAGCAGCAGCTGGGGAAGTAACTGGCTGAAATGTTGGCAAATATAGCTGTCACCGTTCCAGGCTGCATTTCATCCAGCAACCCAAAGGCATCAGAACCGTCCCCACTTCATAAGTGGTAATCTGAGACCTACCAAGGTCACAGTTTCATGTCAAGATACAAACAAGACTTTAAATCTCGATTCCCATTCTTTTCAGCCACCCTCTGTACATTCGTATGCTGCAGACTTGGTTCACAAGGAGCCTTGATGAAGCACACTAAGTGGCGGTCCCCAGCACTCCAGTAGGAACCACAGCTAGCTCAGGCAGAGGGAAGGCTTTGCAGCTGCCCGTTGGAAACGACAGGGACACCTGTTCACTCCTACAAACCCAGGAGCCAGGAGGTCTGTGGCATTTGTATTTCACTATGACAATTCATTTCAACACATTGTCGGCCTTTTCCCTCCTCTGGAAAGAGGAGTGGCTCCTGCCCCCTGCTGCTAGATGGCTTTAAAAGGCTGTCCTCTGGGACAGCTCTGTAACCTGAGGCTCACTAGCTGACACCCAGTCCTGTCACTTGAGAGTAGAAGTCATTTCTTCAGAACTAAAGCTTCGCGTCTACTCTCGGTTTCAGGATGTCCCCTAATCAAACATAAAGTGCATCCATGGCAAAGCCCAGAGGTCAGCTCAACAGATGGAATTACATACCACATGCTTGCCCTGGGAGGGAATGCTCCAGGAGGCACTCCAGGAGGGCATGGCAATTCTTGGGTCCTTTTAAAACTCAACCAAACCCACAAATGTTCTTGGTGAGCCAATCCACACAAACGGTTCATGACCAGGACTCAGAAAAGATTGTGTATGCAAAAAACAGAAGAGTGCTAGGGTCTGAAGTAGACTGTGGGTTCAAATTCTGACTGGCTCCCTTACAGGCTTGGCAACCGTAATGAGTGCCTTTTTCATTAGGCTGAAGACAAAATGAGATGACACATCTAGTGCGGAGGACAACCTGCCTGACAGCCAGGGAGGGTTCAATACATGTGGGTCATTATTAGCAAATGCCATGTAGGGAGAGAAAGGAGAAACATGCTGCATATTGCTTTTATTTTATTTCATGTTTGAGCCTAGTCTGGCCTCACAACAATTCTCCTGCCTCAGCATCCCAAGTGCTGGAGTTACAGGAGTGAGACATCACAGCTGGCCTGTTTTGTTTTTTGAAACAGTGTCTCCATATGTAACCCAGACTGGCTACAAACTTGACATCCTCCCATCTCAGCCTCTTAAGTGCCAGACTGCAGTCATGGACCCCCATACCCAACTTAATATGATTTTTAAAAAAATCTCTGTTCAGTATTAAACATATTTAATGACTGCTACAGAAACACACCAACAAGAAGACCAATGTCAATACTCCCTCGGGGAAAAGCCTCATACTTAAAAGGTCAAGGATGCTACCTAGTAATTCAGGAGGAGCTCAGTCATTCAGGGACCTCCACCGAGGTGCAAACTCCCCTTTGGGAAAGTATGCCAGCATGCATAAACCTATATGAAAGAAGCTTTTGCTTATCTGTAAGTCATCTTTATGGCCAGAAGAAGCCATTTAAATACACACACACACACACACACACACACACACACACACACACGTTCATTTTCTAAACTGACTTGGTGAGTCAGGAACCTCCCTCATCTGGCTCTCAGGACAAAGCACTCATCTAACGGCTAAGGCAGTAGGAGCAAAATCAAGACAGACATTCGACAAACAGTACTTGGCATAACCTGATTTGAAGCAAAAGGGGTGTGTGTATGTGTGTGTGTGTGTTTTGTTTCTGATGTATCACAGACAGGCCTAGAACTTGCCATTCAGCCCAAACTGACCTTGAATTCACAGAAATCTTCTACATCCTGTGAGGACAGACATGCACTGGCATGTTATAGACCCCTGGCTGCACCTTTATTTGTCCTACTATGGAACTAGTACTACAAAGTACGATGTTACAAGAGGAGTCACCCAAGACAGAAAGGATGAAAACTACCACTGCCAATAGCAACAACCTTTTCAAATTAAAGCTTAAGCCAGGCGGTGGTAGCGCACAATTTTAATCCCAGCATTTGGGAGGCAGAGGCAGGTGGATCTCTGTGAGTTGGAGGCCAGCCTGGTCTACAAAGCAAGTTCTAGGACAGCCAGGGCTACACAGAGAAACCTTGTCTCGAAAAAAACTAAAAGTGAAGCTCAGACAGACCAGGTCAATCTTCTAAAAACGTAATTTCTCCAAGTCACTCACCAGCTCAAAATCTTTAAAATCTTCCCACAGCCTAAGGAATGAAGACTTCTCAGGCAATGCAGCCCGCTCACCTTTCTCCTCTTGTTTTGTTGTAGGCCAGCTTGCCTCCCTTCTTTGTTTCCGGAGGAACAAAGACAGTCGCTTCAGCCTTGTGTCCACAACACCTACCACACAGTACCTGGCACATGGCGGTTGCTCAGTAAATGTTTGCCAACTCTACAAATACAGGAATACTTTTAGAACTATCCTCGGTGCCTCAGTCCAGGTAGGATCCCTTTCCCCACCCGCCCGAGCCCCTCTGCACAGTACCCCAGCAATGTGCCCATAGCACTCCCTCCCACACTCAGTTCCTGCGGAACTCAGTCACTCCAGATCTTCACTTTTTTGCACATCTCCTGTAGTGTGTTCTATCTGCCCCACTAACATGGCAGGTTTGGGAAGAGAGACTTTTCAGAGGCAGCCAGAGACAACAGAAAGGACAGATTTTAGCAAGGAAGACCTACTTAGGAGATGTGAGAACAGTTTATGTAAATTACCTGGAAAGGGGCCCGGGGACCAAGGACACATTTCCTATACGCTAGCTACTGCCATTACTCGGCTTTCAGAACCCCAGATCTCTCACTGATGAAATGAGTGACAGGAAGTCTTGGGACAGGTGCTGTAGTGGCTTACACTTGCAATCAGAAGCCAAGGCAGAAAGACTGCCATGAGTTCTAAGCCACATAGTGCGTTCCAGAACAATCTGATCTACCAAGTGAAATAATAAAAAAAAAAAAAAAAAAAAAAAGGCTGGGCTTGGGTTTGGTAATCCATGACTTTAATCCCAGCACTCTGGAGGCAAGGCAGGTGGACCTCAGTGAGTGTGAGACCAGCCTGGTCCACATAATGAATTCCAGGACAGCCAGAGCTACATAACAGAGACCCTGTCTCAAAAAACCAGTGAAATAAAACAGTCCTGCAAGGCCTGGAGATGGAGCACTTATCTCTCATGGTGCAGATTCAATCTCTGGACCTCAAAAACAGAGTGTCCTCTTTCAGGGAGGTCTTCACATGGAGTACAGTGTCTGGGCCTTCCTCAGCACACAGAGACCACTCAAGAGCCACTTGGCAGCTGGGTTTGTTTGTTTGTTTTGTTTTGTTTTTTAAGATTTATTTATTTTTATGTGTCTTGGTGTTTTGCCTTCCAGCAGGTCCCCTGAAACTGAAATTACAGACAGCTATGAGCTGTCATGTGGGTACTGGGAATGGAACCGGGGTCTTCTCGAAGAGCAGTCAGTGCTCTTAACCCCTGAACCATCTCTCTGGCCCCCACTGGGGGCTGTTCTTACAAAGTCTCATGCAGATTCAGAGATGGTACTCAGTAAAAGTCTACAGAGCCAGGTGTACTGGCTGTACCTATAGTCCCCGTAGTCAGGACTCTTGAGAGAGGACAGCGGAAGGCTGGAGGAACAACTCAACAAACAGCTAAGAAAGGTGTGTTCTATTTTGTGTCCTGTTTTGAGACAGGATGTCACTATGTAGTCCACTGGTTCTCAGCCTTCCTAATGCTGGGACATTTAACACAGTTGGTTCCTCATGTTGTGATCGCCCCCAGCCATAAAATTATTTTCTTTCTTTTTTTTTTTTGTTTGTTTTTCAAGACAGAGTTTCTCTGTGTAGTTTTGGTGCCTGTCCTGGATCTCGTTCTGTAGACCAGGCTGACCTCGAACTCACAGAGATCCGTCCGGCTCTGCCTCCCAAGTGCTGGGACTAAAGGCATGCGCCACCACCGCCCGGCCATAAAATTATTTTCACTGCCACTTCATAACGGCAATTTTGCTATTATGAATCGTAATGTAAATATCTGATAGGCAGCACTGTCTTAGGAGATCCCTGTAAAAGGTTCATTTGACTCCCGGGTTGAGGACTGCTGATGAAGCCTAAGATGGCCTTTAACACACAGCAATCCTCTTACCTCAGCCTCCCAAGTGTTGGCATTACTTGTGTGCAACTCAAGAACCAGGGAAACTTTATTCATTCACTCAGCAAACATTGACCAAGGTTTATAGTTTTGTACTGGGTTTTGTGTTAGGTCTAGTACCCAACAGTAAACATCGTCCTTGCTTTTTGAAAGAGGAAAGCAGATAATGAACAGAGAAGTGACAAACGGATAGGAACTGCGTGCTAAGTGCCATGGGGGAGGAATTCAAGTGAGGGCAAGCAAGGGCACTGGCCAGGGCTGTTGGAGGAAATGTGAATCTCAGGAAAGCTCCAAGCTCTGAGACTCAGCTCCCACCTCCCACCCCACCCCCAGACGGCAACAACTTATTTTGGGTTTCCCCCAGTCTAGCGGGCACACCTGGCTCCTCAAGCCCCCACTGCACCAACAAACCCAAGCCTTAGGCAGTAAAAAGATTGTTCCCCTACCGCCACTGGCCTGTTTCCCAAGAAGTTCAGGTCGCTGTTCTCTCCAAAGAGGTAACCTTCCGGATGTGTGGAATCAAACTTCTCTCCTCCCATGATGAAGTGGCTGGCAAAATAGCTGCCTGGGGAGGGACAAATGAAAAAATCAGACAAGCAGAGCGATGTCAGATGGACGGAGCAAAAGGTTCTATAAGTAAAAACAGAGGTTAAGATTTCAAGGAGTCAGATCAATTTCTTCTGATTTCAGACTCTGGCACAAAATCAGCAAAACCATATTAGTCAACCCCAAACAACAAACAAAATAGGTCACTACTGTTCTTGTAACAAGCCTGAGTCCTCATCCTGATCTAAAATATCATTAGCCAAAAGTCAAGAAAGTCCAGGAATGCCCACTAATGAACCTATTTGTAGTTTGCTACTGATCATCTGTGTGGGTGTATACTCTGTGTGTGTGTGTGTGTGTGTGTGTGTGTGTGTGTATGTGTGTAACAAGTGCCAGAGGTCACTATCACTGGAACCTTCAGCTCACCAACTAGTCTAGCTGGATGGCCAGTGAGTCCAAAGATTCACCTGTTTCCACCTTACCATGGCTGGGTCTACAAGTGGATCACTCAGTTTTTCACACAGGTTCAAGAGACTGAACTAAAGGTCCCCATGCTTATAGAGCAAACACTTTACCAACTGAGCTGGCTCCCTAGTCCCTATGTGGTTTTGTTTTTGTTTGAGACAAGGTCTCTCTCTGTGTAGCCCATGTAGTCCTAGAACTCATGATCTTCCTGCCTCAGCCTCCCAAGTGCTAGGATTACAGGCATATACTACCAGACTTAGCCTGGTCCTGATTTTCCTGTTTCAACTTGAGGTGGTGGTTCCTGAGCATTTGAGAATCTTCACTACAGATATCAATCATATTTATATACAAATTATCTTTGCCTAGATCTTTTAACTCACACACAGAAGTATCAGCACCTGTCCATCCTCACTTCTATACCTCCTTAATCCTTCCAATGAGGCTCCTCACACTCACACTGCACAAAGGAGGCATGAGGCAGGCATGAGGCCATATATCTGTAATCCTAGCATTTGGAAGACTAAGGTACAAGGACCAAAGTTCAAGGCCAGCCTAGGCTACAAAGTGAGATCACCTCAACAATCAGCACAAGAAACTTAGGGACATTGGCAAGCATTTAGTGCAGTGGTTCTCAACCTGTGGGTCACAACCCCTTGGGTAGATAGACCCTTTCACAGGGGTCACCTGAGACCATTAGAAAACACAGATATTTGCATTACAATTCATAACAGTAGCAAAATTACAGTTAGGAAGTAGCAACAAAAATAATTTTATGGTTGGGGTCACCACAGTATGAGGAACTGTATTAAAGGGTCGTCGCATTAGGAGGGTTGAGAATCTCTGATCTAGTTGTATATTTTAACTCTTATAGGAACACAAATTCCTCTAACTCCAAACTTCTTGTTTTTGTTTGCTTGTTTGTTTTGGGTTGTTTTTGAGACAGGATCTCATGTAGCCTAAGATGGCTTCAAACTCACTAAGTAGCTGAGGCTGGCCTTGAACTTTTGCCTCTACTTCTCAAGTGCTAAGATTACAGGCTTGTGCCACCACACCATGCACCCTCAAATTTCTCTAATCTGACTCTAAGGTAGACTATCCAAAAGATTCATATCTTAGAAAACTGCCAATTCTCTCAGATACCCCCACTCTCAAATTAACACAAAGGAGTTATGAAGCCACAAAGCCTTATGTGTAATTCAGCCAGGATAAATCTAAACTCCCAGTCAGCTGTGATTTTTGAGATTTTTTTTTCAGCAAGCTGAAAAGCTGTGTTTTAGCACTTTTGGCTGTGGAGAAGCCACAGGAAGGGGAGGAGAAGACAGCTGCAACAGAAATCAGAACTGGACATTCAGATTTTACTTTCTAGACATGGAGTTTGAGTCCAGAAACACCTATTAAATTCAACCATGTGGCTAAGATCACTCACCAAAGCATGAGGCAATTCTTAACTGACAATCAGAAAGCATTTGCAGAGGGTGGCAGTACACAGATCAAAGTAACACCGAGCTGCAGCTGGAAGGAGCCAGCTGAACCTAGAAACACAGCATCTGGCTGCAGTGCCGCAGCATGCAGTGCACCCCAGGACAGCATCACTATCCATTATTCATGCCACACACTTGCTGGCCCTATTCTCCAAGCGCACAACTGATAGAGTGGAGGTGCCTGGTTGCCTTCAGTAGAAAGCAGTCTTCTCAATAAACCGCCATTGCTATTGCCTCTGAGTGAGATGTATTTTCTACACATCAGCGACTGTATGTTTCTTACAC
Organism: Peromyscus nudipes; assembly: GCA_902168325.1. Lineage (NCBI taxonomy): Eukaryota > Metazoa > Chordata > Mammalia > Rodentia > Cricetidae > Peromyscus > Peromyscus nudipes. Next base: position 15,749 of record CABHPH010132089.1, on the reverse strand, counting down.
ATTAGGGGAAATGAGAAAAAAAGGTTCTGGCTGGGTATGGTGGTGTGTGCCTACAGCTATATAGCTGGAGTTACATACTGAGATCCACCTTCAAAAACCAACAAAAACAGCCAACAAACAAAAAACCACCAAATCTCACTTCTCAATACCAGTCTAGGAAAACTTTGTGCGGACTGACTAAATCATCTGTCAGTCTCTTAACCTCTCAAAGACATTTCCAGTCTCCAGGCTGTGATGAATGCTACACTGGGCTACTTGAGATTCTGTAACCAGCTTTTAAAGTCTATACTCAATGCCATTTGCTCCCTATAACTCCATCCTTTTAGAGATCAAGATCTTTATTTTATTCAAAAAGACTAACGGCCTTACTGAGGAATAACACACCCAATACAGAATTCATGCCTTGCACAACTTGGTAGTTTTGGTAACCATCACCATGAGTCCAGTTGAGAACATTTCCAGCTCTCCAAAATATTCTAGTATGCCTGGCACAATCCCCACTGTCTCACCAGGCATGGTGGCTAACACCTTTGTCTTACTCACTGTTCTATTGCTGTGAAGAGACACCATGGCAACTCTTATAAAAGAAAGCATTTAATCAAGAGCTTGCTTACAGTTTCAGTGGGTTAGTCCATTATTATCATGGTGGGAAACAAGCAGGTATGGTGCTGGGGCAGAAGCTGAGAGCTTTACATGCTGCTAGGCATCAAGGCAGCAAGCTGAATGAAATACTGAGCCTGGCAAGGGCTTTTTAAACCTCACATTCCCAGTGGCACAACCCCTCCAACAAAGCCACACCTTCAAATCCTTCCCAAGCAGTCTATCAACCGATGGACTAAGCATTCAAATATATGAGCCCGAGGGGACCATTCTCATTCAAACCACCACAACCTGTAATCCCAGTTCTTGGGAGGCTGAGGCAGGAGGATTTCAAGGCTAGCTTTGGGCATATAGTTAAATACCAGGTTATTCAGGACTATCTAGCAAGACCTTGTTTTTTTTTTAAAAAAAAAAAAAAAAAAAAAAAAAACTGCCTCCCAAGCACTAGGATTAGAGCTTTGTGCTGTGACACTTGGCAACGGTCCATGGTCTACCAGGGTTTTGTTTGTTTTGCTTGAGACAGTTTCAGTTTCTCTATGTAGCCCTGACTAGCCTGAAATTCAGAGATGGGTCTGCTTCTGCTTCCTGAGTGCTGGGATTAAAGGCTTGCACCAACACATCAGCTAGTCCTCCTATTCTTAATGTAGCTCAACAACAAAGCTCAATAAATTTAATGTGGTCACACAGTTAGTAGCTGTTTTAAGCAAAACCTGTATTTTGTTGACTTTATCGCAATAAAACCAAACCAAAGAAATAGAAGAAGGCAGTTGTTAGCTGCTGCAGCACCTGGTTCAACTGATTAGTCAAGTAATAAATGTTCTGTTTTAATAAATAACAAAGAATGAAGGCTGGCTGTTGATGAGGTTTCAGAGGCCATGGAAACAGTTGGGCATGAGAAGGGAAAGGGTTATCAATTGAAGCAGGTGCTGCGGCAGCTAACAACTGCCCTCTTCCAGTTTTTGCTTTGTTTTTGTTTTTTTTTGTTTGTTTTTTTTTTGTTTTTAGTTATTTATTTTGCAATGCAGTCAACAAAATACAGGTTTCAGCTTAAAACAGAGCTAGATTTTATCCCAAAGCTGGCATCTACCAGCTGTGTGACCACATTAAATTTATTGAGCTTTGTTGTTGAGCTACATTAAATAAAAAGTTATTTTTGAATACAGTTCCATTTATTGCAATATTCAGGAATATAACTCCATTATTCCAAAAGTAAATAGCAAGATTAATATTTTCCACTTACAGGCAGGGTATCTGTTTATGCTATGTCCTTAATAAGAGAAAAATATGCAAAGAGAAGGCTTCTCAGCAAGAACTATCAGCATGAGATAGTGGTTAAAATCTAAAAGTATTTATATGTCTGTCCTATACAATATAAAATTTTCATGACTTGAGAAAGTTTGAAGGTTTGGTTTTGGAATTTCACCACAATAAGTAAATCACTATTACATGGGGTCTAAACATACAGGGCTATGTTTTGGTCTTTGGCATGTTACATAGTAATTATGTGTTGAAAATATCTCTTGGCCTAAATTTTCTATCTAGTTTCAGAAGGCTTTTGTTTATAAAATTATAAAAGGCAGTGCAGTCCTCAGTCTATTTCATTTCCTATTTATTCTGGACAGAGGAATATGTTGAACTTACTGGTCCCTCCACTAGATAAGTAAAACAAAAGACTGAGGCTTGGTGTAGAAAAACAAAATGTTTTTGAGACTAAAGGGTCTGATAAAAATTCTTGTTTGCCTCTGCCAGAAAGGACACATTCTCTGGGCTTTTCGGTGTGAGCATTTATCATTTCAGGCACTGTCCTCTTTTGCATGGAGCAGTACAGGAAAAGTCAGACAGGTCCATGTCCTAAGGTGCCAGTCCTGGTCTGTCTTCTGTACGTACATATGAAACAGCACAGCTAAGAATGTGTGCATGTATTTATGCAGAGTCGGAGGTTTTCATCCGTCTACACTGCTCCTCACCTCTCTGCTTCCACTGCTTCTCAGCCATGGTCCTTCTTCAGTCACTGAACTCTGGTCCACAGGGTCCACTTTAGTCACTGGGACACAGGCAGAGGTTCCTTAATGCTTGAGGATGACACTGAGTTCTATCTTTGGTTGATGGAAATCTTTACAAATAATTTTTTCTTTTCTATAAACGGACTTTGTAGCTCAGGCTGGCCCCTCCTAAGCTGGGCTGTCAAAATATTAATAGGTTTTCAACGTATTTATTAGTTGGTTTACTTATTTTGTGTGTGTGTGTGTGTGTGTGTGTGTGTGTGTGTTCCCGTCCATGCTAGGGATTGAACTCAGGGCATTATGTATGCTGGACAAGTGCTCTATCCCCAAGTTGCATCCCCAGTTCTTTGGATTCCTTTGGACATGATTCCAGAAGGTTTTGAGAGATCCTTGCTATATAATACAGATAAGATCTCCTAGCCCAGCTTGTGCATTTCCTTCCCTAGACATGGAATGTGGCTTTCACTGAACTCTAGATCCTCAGTGTGAAACGCCAGTTGGAGACCATGGTCTGCATGCTAGAAGCTCTCAATACCACTTTGTCAGTCATCATTCCTAGGCCTTTTCACAGGAGAGAGCTAGGAGATGTTTATAAAAATAAAATATAACACAATACTTTTATTGATATATATGTGTGTATGTATACAAATACACACACACACACACACACACACACACACACACACACACACACACAGGGTTTTTTTGAGACAGGGTTTCTTTGTGTAGCCTGGCTGTTATTCACTCTGTAGACCAGGCTGGCCTTGAACTCACAGAGATCCACCTGCCTGACTCCCAAGTGCTGGGATTAAAAGTGTGTGCCACCGCCGCTGCCGCCGCTGCCGCCCAGCAATATTTCTAATTTTGCTTTTGTATGAAGCAGGTGTCATGTAGCCCAGGCATTCCTTCAATACACTATTTATCTGGGAATAACTTTAAAACCCTAATCCTCCTGCCTCCACTTCCCAACTGTTGAGATTATAGGCATGTGCCAGCCAGCCTAGTTTATGTAGTGCTGGCAATAGAACCCAGGGCTGCTGTGGGATGTTCTGTATGGCAAATGTGTTGCTAATAAAACACTGATTGGCCAGTGGCTAGGCAGGAAGTATAGGCGGGACTAACAGAGAGAATAAAAAGAGCAGGATGGTGGAAGGAGACGCTGCCAGACACTGCCAGCTGCCGCCAGGACAAGCAGCATGTAAAGATGCCGGTAAGCCACGAGCCATGTGGCAAGGAATAGATTTATAGAAATGGATTAATATAAGATATAAGAAAAGTTAGCAAGAAGCCTGCCACGGCCATACAGTTTGTAAGCAATATAAGTCTCTGTGTTTACTTGGTTGGGTCTGAGCGGCTGTGGGACTGGCAGGTGAAAGAGATTTATCCTGACCGTGGGCCAGGCAGGAAAACTCTAGCAACACAGGGCTCTAGGCATGCTAGGGAAACAGCCGACTGTATCCTATAACCCTGTTTTTGGCTTTTGAGATAGGGTCTTGCTGTGTAGCCCTGACTGGACTGGAATGTTATAGACCACTGGCTGACCTTGAAGTCACAGCAGCCCTCCAGCCTCTATTTCCTAAGTGCTGGAATCACAAGTGTTCACCACTTGTGGAATTGTCTTGAGAATGGGTTTTAACATAATTCACAGTTCGGGGGTTGGAGAGTTGGCTCAGAAGTTATGAGCACTTCCTGCTCTTCCAGAGGACTGGAATTTGGTTCCCAACAGCCACATCAGCTGGTTCATAACTACCTGTAACTCCAACTCCACAGATTATGATGCTTTTGGCCTTCCCAGGCACCTGCACTCATGTGTACATACCCATATACAGATAAATAAATATACCTACACATAGTTAAGAATAATAAAAGTGGGGGGTTGGGGATTTAGCTCAGTGGTAGAGCGCTTGCCTAGCAAGCTTCAAGGCCCTGGGTTCGGGTTGGGGGGCGGATAATAAAAGTGGCTGGGCAGTGGTGGCGCACGCCTTTAATCCCAGCACTCGGGAGGCAAAGACAGGAGGATCTCTGTGAGTTCAAGGCCAGCCTGGTCTACAAAGCAAGTTCCAGGTCAGGCTCCAATGCTACAGAGAAAAACAAAAACAAAAAAACAAAAGAATAATAAAAGTTAATGGGTTTTTGTTTCATTTTTGAGACTGTTTCTCTGTGTAGCCCTGGCTGTCCTTGAACTCGTTTTGTAGGCCAGGCTGGCTCAAACTCAGAGATCCTCTTGCCTCTGCCTCCCAAGTGCTGAGATTAAAGACTTTCACCACCACATCCAGCTTAAATGTGACTATTTTTCAAAAAGAACTCATGGTTCACTTGACTAGGGTGCAGCTCAGAGGCAAGTGTACTGACTTGTCTCTCTAAGGCTGGACAGGTGGACGGCAAGCTCTGTTCACACTGCGAATGGTGGGTCTTTCTCACTAGTCTAAACAAGGAAAGAAAAGAAGGTAAAAGCAAATTTTAAAAAAATCATGAGCCAGGTGGTAGTCAGGCACGCCTTTAATCCCAGCACTCAGGAGGCAGAGGCAGGCGGATCTCTGTGAGTTCGAGCCCAGCCTGGTCTACAGAGCAAGTTCCAGGGTAGCCAGGGCAGATACCTAGAGAAACCCTGTCTCAACACCCCCCCCAAAAAAAATTATGCACGCGCATGCGCACGCATGTGTGTGTCTGTGTGTGTGTCTGTTTTTGTGTTTGTGCACATGAATACAGAGAATTCAGAAGTGAGTGTCAGAGTCTCTGGAACTAGAGGCACAGGCAATTGTAAGCCACCTGATGTGGGTGCTGGAAACCAGATGCAGGTCCTTTGCATAAGCAGTACATACAACCCAGCCATCCCTTCAGCCCACAAAGCAAATGTTGTGTGAAATTTTGACTGTTCTGACAAATAAAGCTTGCTTGGAGTCAGAGGGCAGAGCAGATAGGAGACAGGAAGGAAGGCAGGGCTGAGAGGGAATCTCAGCCTTTTTGGAGGAAGGAACAAAAGAGGTAGGAGGCAACTGGGGGCTGCTCCCCTGCTTCTCTGATCCTTCAGGTTCTTACCCCTTTATCTGACTCTCGATTTTTTTTTTTACTGAAATAATAAAGAAATAATTAGATAAACTAAACGCTTCAGAAAAAAAATTTTTTTCCCCAGACAGGGTTTCTCTGTTCTCTGTGTAACTCTGGCTGTCCTGGAACTCAAAGGCTAGCCTCAAACTCACAGAGAACTGCCTGCCTCTGCCTCTCTAATACAAAAATCCTTTTGATTGATAAGGGTTTCTAGGAAGAAATGGATTCTGGTTTTTTGTTTGTTTGTTTTTGGTTTTTCGAGACAGGGTTTCTCTGTGATAGTTTTTGGTGCCTGTCCCTCCCTGGCTCTCGCTCTGTAGACCAGACTGGCCTCGAACTCACAGAGATCCACCTGGCTCTGCCTCCGGAGTGCTGGGATTAAAGACATGCGCTACCACCGCCTGGCTTGGATTCTGTTTTAATTCATAGTGTTACACACTGCATATGTCTTCTCAAAAGTTTAGAAAAGAATATCACCAAAGCATTACTAACCTACTGATTGAATATGAATTCAAGCTAACTTGTATTTGTGTGTTTGTCTATTGATGTTGGCTTTTGAGACAGTGTAGCACAGGCTGGCACTGCATGACCTCTTCTGCTGAAATAAAAATCCTTTCTTTAATCTGTGTATGATTGGTTCTGATTTTAAACTTTTTGTAGCAGAACTTGATTTGGGGGGTAGGAGGAGGACAGGCTGTCCTTGCACTCCTGGACTAAGTGATCTACCGGATGTGGCTTCCCTGGTGTCTAGGACTACAGGATCATGCTGCTGTGCCAGACAGTTTGGTGGGTTTGTTTGGTTTTTGACAGGATTTCAGTAAGTAGGCTGAACTGGCCTTGAACTGACAATTCATCCTCCTCTGTCTCCTGAGTGCTGGGATTACAGGTATGCACCACACTGGCAGCCCTTGACTTTAATACAAAACAAGAACTACATTTAGCTTTAGGCATCCTTTTGAGACAGATTCTCACTAGCCCTGGAACTCACTCTGTAGACCAGGCTGGCCTCGAACTCAGAGATCTGCCTGGCTTTGCCTCTCGAGTGAGTGCTGGGACTAAAGGCGTGCACCATCACCACCTGGCTCCATCAATCTTTTTGTTTGTTTTTCTCAACAGAAATCTCCAGGAAAAAAAAAAAGTTAAAAATTCATTCATTCTTAACAGAAACCAGGATATGGCCTTGTTTTTTGAGACTAGGTCTCTTACTGGCCTGGAATTCTCAAAGTATGCTAGGCAGGTTGATCACTGGGTCCTAGGGAATCCATCTATCCCTGCCTCCTCACTGCTGGGATTACACATACCTGGTGCCTGGCTTTTTACATGGTGCTGGGGATCTAAACTCGGGTCCTTGGACTTGCTTGGTGAACACTTTACCACCTCCCCAATCCCTATTTTCATTTATTTTGGACTGATTTGCAGGAGCAGAATTGATAGATCATAAACTAAACTCATGTTTAACATTTAATTACATTTTGCAATTTTATTTATTTATTATGTGCACACACAGAGATGTGCCATAGTTTATGTGTGAACTTCAAAAGAAAATTAGTGGGAGTTTTCTTCTACTATGTGGGTACCTAGGCTTGAACCTAAGATATCAGGCATCTTTATTCACTGAGCCATCTTACTAGCCCATGATTAATATTTAAAAGACTGCCAAATTCTTTCCAAAGTGGCTGTACCATTTTACATTTTCCCGTAGCAATTCATAAGGATTCTAATTTCTCTGCATTCTGAACATTTGACAGTGTCTGCCTTTTTTATTTTAGGCATCCTAGAGGGTATAAAATGGCATCTCAGTGAAGCTGGTTTTGTTGTTGTTTTTCGAGACAGGGTTTCTTTGTATATAGCTTTGGCTGTCCTGGAACTCGTTCTCTAGTCCAGGCTGGCCTCTGACTTGCTATGGAGACAAAGATAGCCTTGAACTCCTGATCCTCATGTCTCCACCTCCTGAGTGCTGGGACTACAGGCAGCACCATCACGCCTGACTTGTTCCTCGATGACATTTCCATGGAATTTCTACCACTACACTTTTCAGCGATCTACAGCAGGCTGTCAGTTGCATTTCCATAGGAATTACCTCTCTATATATCTTGTCTTTTCATCTCTTCAATGTTTTTTAAAAAATTATTTTTGTTATTTTTAATTGTATGTATGTGTGGTGGGTGTGTGCATGTGAGTGATGGTGCCTGCAGAGGCCAGAGTATCGGATCCCCTGGAGCTGGAGTTACAGATGGTTGTGAGCCTTCTGGGGTGGGTGCTGGGAACCGAACTCAGGTCCTCTGGAAGAGCAGTGCATGTTTTTATCCACTAAGCCATTTCCTCAGCCTCTTTTAGAAATGTGTGTTTTTTAATTTTGAAGGAATCCAATTTGTGTGTGTGTGTGTGTGTGTGTGAGAGAGAGAGAGAGAGAGA
>CABHPH010132088.1:12457-33727 GCA_902168325.1 Peromyscus nudipes | reverse complement strand
AAAAAAAAAAAGTGTAAGTGTTAAGTGTGTATCTATTCTTAATGTATATGGTGAAAGAACCAGAGACACAGAAGGTTAGTGTCTCAGTAGACTGCAAAGTAGGCAGTCTGAATGGTTTCAAAGGCTCCAGAAGCCGCTAAGAATGGCGGACGCCAGAACCAGCACAAGGCATCTGCAGCTGAGATCTGTGGAAAATCAACACAACACAGAAAAACCTGAGCTAACATCAAAAACAGTGCGGTTTAGAATACTACTGTACCTAGAAAGGTCTCTGTCTGTGAGAACAAAAGTTAGAGATGCTTGTTTGAACTAAAATTATTAACTGCAAGAAGTTTTGGTTGTAAAACGTCTCTTCATATTTGGAAGTGAAAGGCTGATACCAGATTTTACTTTTTGGAACTTTTTGAACTTAAAATGAGATAAAACTACAAAAAGATTTTGGTTATGGATTTCTCATATTTGGAAGGCAAGTACCAGAATTTATCATTTGAATTTTGAGACTTAAGAAATGAAATGCACACTAGAGATTTCATTGCAATGGGACAATTTTGAGTTTATTTATAGTAATGACCTAGGAACTGTTTGCTGGAATTGGGTTAAAAATGGAACTGTTTAAATGAAGAAATTTATTGTTTCTACCTTGACTCAAGATGCAATTTTGTGTATGCATATATGCTTGTGATTCATGTATTGTTCTGTGTAGCATGAATCTTAAAGAGTCTTATTAGTAAAATCAAACCCGGGCCAGGTATTGGGGTAAATGCTGGAAGGTCAGAGAACCAGAACAAGCCACAGCTACCTCACCTCACCAGTTCCTCAGCTGGTCTTGTTTCCTCAGACTGGAAGCCTCTGTGTCCTCATTCCAATGGCTCTCAGCTGAACTGTGCTCGAAAGGCTGAATGCTTAACCAGCCAAAATGCTTAACCAGGCCAAATGCTGCTAGTTTCTGGTCCTCACGCCTTATATACCTTTCTGCTTTCTACCACCACTCCCTGGGATTAAAGGCTGGCTTTCTGGGATTAAAGGCATGTGTCACCATGTCTGGCCATTTCCAATGTGGCCTTGAACTCACAGAGATCCAGAGGGATTTCTGTCTCTGGAATGCTAGGATTAAAGGCGTGTGCTACCACTGCCTAACCTCTATGTTTAATATTGTGGCTGTCCTGTTCTCTGACCCCAGATAAGTTTATTAGCATACACAATATTTTGGGGAACACAATACCACCACATTTCCCCTCTTTTGTCTAAAATTTAAAAAAGCTTATAACTAATACAAGAAAAATTATGTCCAACAAGTATATACAATATACACAGTCAAGATTACATTAACGATGTCTAGTCCATTAACATTTGACAAATTCAGACGAAAAACTCCATTATATATATTAACAATGTCCAGTCCAGTAACATTTGATAAACTCAGACAAAAATTTTTTCAATACTTGTCCTATTTAAAACAAGTAGTTCCTTTTTAAAAGAAGATTCCATAATCTCCCTTTTTATCTTATCATATCCATATTCTCTCTTTTTTCTTTTCATAATACATTCAGTAGTCTACCTTTTGTCATTTTTATATCTTCCCCTTTTTTTCAGTGTAGATTCAGTAATCTACCTATTTATCCTATTTCTTTATCTTTTTTCTCAGAGTAGATTCAATGATCTATCTCATGTAGCTAGAGTTTTCCTGCCTGGCCCACAGTCAGGACAAATCTCTCTCACCCGCCAGTCCCACAGCTGCTCAGACCCAACCAAGTAAACACAGAGACTTATATTGCTTACAAACTGTATGGCCGTGGCAGGCTTCTTGCTAACTGTTTTTATATCTTAAATTAATCCATTTCTATAAATCTATACCTTGCCACATGGCTTGTGGCTTACCGGCATCTTCATATGCTGTTTGTCATGGCGGCGGCTGGCAGTGTCTCCGGCTCAGCCTTCCACTTCCCAGAATTCTCTCCTCCTTGTCCCGCCTATACTTCTTCCTGCCTGACCACTGGCCAATCAGTGCTTTATTAACATGTTTGACATACAGACCATCCCACAGTAATCTCATATCTTATTCTCTTTTTCTTTTTGCTTTCTAAGGGTGAAGATATCTTTAGGGAATCTTGAAAAGAAAAAATTTAGGTTAATTGTCAAGTCCTGTATCATTTGTCCAGTCTCTGTATAATAGGAAAGTTCAGGGCTTGTCATAAGTCCTTGCTCGAGTAGTCTGTCAGGCTGGATCATCTCAGCTAGTCATCTCAAAAGTAATAAACAGTTTGTAGTCCAAAGTCGATCTTTACGTGGTGTTAATCAGCTTAATGACTTTACCATAGTCCTTGTGGAATCATCATTGTGGGATCCCGTCATCGTTTTGAAGATTTCAAAGTCACTGTTAGGTGTGGTCATGGTTCCCTACAGACTTTTTTTTGTGCCTCCTCTGTGGTTTGGAGTAATCACAGTGTGATTAATGTCTGTCTCTCGGAACCATGGATGTTCTTCCCTAGAAGAGAATATCTTCACAGCAATTTCTCCCCACCATTTGTCTTGCCAAACTTTTCCAAAGTGACTTTTGCCGATGTTTTCTTGTAACATGATGGTCTTGGCAATTCTTCTCCAAACAAGTAGTGGTAAATTCTTTGTCCCAGGTAGCAGCATCACCACAGTCACCAACACGATGAGAAGGAGCCAGCAACTCAGAGCAGCAGCCACTGCCTCCATGGTCCCACCACCGTTTGCGGCTCGGCCCCAGCCAAAGCTTCTCCTAGGTTGGCCTCAAATTTGGGATCCTCCTGCCTCTGCCTCCTTCAGCAAATCCTACCAGCGTGTGCCACCACAACCGGCCAAGTGTAGCTCGGGTCTTTTAAAGAATTCGTACCACTAACGTTGGGCTCCAGATGTAGCATGAATCTTAGAGAGTCTTATTAATAAAATCAAACCTGAGGCCAAGTATTTGGGCGAACACTGGAAGGTCAGAGAACCAGAACAAGCCACAGCTAACCTCACCTGGCCAACTTCTCGGCTGATCTTGTTTCCTCAGACTGGAAGCCTCTGTGTCCTCATTCCAATAGCTCTCAGCTGAACTGTGCTCGAAAGGCTAAATGCTTAACCAGCCAAAATGCTTAACCAGGCCAAATGCTTCTAGTTTCTGGTCCTCACGCCTTAGGAATTGGGTTAAAAATGGAACTGTTTAAATGAAGAAATTTATTGTTTCTACCTTGACTCAAGATGCAGTTTTATGTATGCAAATATGCTGGTGATTCATGTATTGTTCTGTGTTAAAAATGCAATTGTTTTGTGGAACTGTTTATGTAAAAATGGAATCATGTACAGAACTGGTTTTGTGTTACAAATGGAACTGTTTAAATGGAAAAATTTGGGTTTTCTAACTAGGCTTGAGATTTTGCTTAAAAAAATATAAAGAAAAGAGAGAGTTAATATTGCTTAGTCTACTTAATTTAAAAAATATTTTCTTTGAGTGGATTAATGTCATGTTTTGTTAGTAAGAAATGCAAATGGGGTATACTAAGAGACTACTTTTAAAGTGTAAAGAGTTTTATTATGAAACTGCTTTTGGATGTTTCGCTAAAAGTTTTCAAAGTGTTAATGGTTAGATTGAGAATACTGTATTTCAATATGGGTTTATAGGAACTGTAAGTTTGGGTTCCTCTAACTAGGTTTGAGATTTTGTTTAAAAAGTTATAAAGAAAAGGAGGAGTTATGAGTGAATTAAGGATGAATGTATGTTTGCAGAAATGTTTAACCTATTGGTATTAATGCACCCTGGTTTTGTGGAGTTAAGGAAATATTTAAGTTTGATGTGAATACAACGAAGTTTTTCCTATGTTCTGTTAGCAAGAAAATTCAAATGATTAAGTTGAAAGAGTTTGCTTTGAGTTGTAAGACTGAGAGAATTGTGACTATGTATAGCAATATTTATGTTAACCTGTTAATGGTAATGATGAAGCTAAGAGATTCTTTAAGTTTGTAGTCGTCTTAAGAGTTTTTGGTTTAGAAAGGCAGCTAAGACTGCTGTAGTCACCTTGGACCTAATTCAAAAGAGAAATGCCATCTTTATCATCTTCTACTCCCATACTGGGAGGTGTAACAGCTTTGGAGATTGTTGTAAGCCATTAATAGTTATTTTTATATATTAAGAAAGGGGGACCTGTGGGAGCCCATTCTCGGGTTCCTAGTGGCTTTACCTAGCAGGTCTGCATAGAGGATGATTAGGACCACAGGCCTGAGTGCAGGTGTCTGAGATGGTCTGCACTTGGCTGTGCTGGGGGACGAGGTCATTTGCTCCACCCCTTGGCATCTCTATAAAAACCCTGGGGCAGAGACAGTCGAGGCCCGTTGGAAAAGGTTCCAGGCCCTCTCGAGGCTATCCTTTATTTTCTATCTGTTTATCTCCGCAATATTCTCTGCAATAAATCCTTCGATCTAATATTTTCTGCTGCTCACACTCGAGAAAACTCTGGGGAGCTGTGGGGTTGGTGGGTAAATGCCCCACAGGACCTCTCTAGCACTCTGCTTCTTCCTATTCCCCTGGGGTCTTCATTTATCATGGTTTCTTTTTCCTTGTTCTCCCTCTCTGTTCCTGATCCAGCTGGGACCTCCTGTTCCCCTAAGCTCTCATTCCCCCCTCCCCCGACCTTTGCCCTCCATTAACCCCCCTCACGTCCAGTTTGCTCATGTAGATCTCATCCATTTCTCTGTCATTGGGTGATCCCTGTATTTTTCTTAGATTCCTCTTTACAAGGTAGCCTCCCCAGAGTTGTGAGTTGCAGTCTGGTTATCCTTTGCTTTACAACTAGTATCCACTTAGTGTTTGTAATAGCATACTATGGGAAATAATGTAAATATCCATCAATAGAAGACCCGTTAAATAAACTGCAGTACCTCTATACAGTGGAAATTCATGGCACCATCAAAAACAATATAAAAACTCTGCCACATAGATATTGAATACATTCTATACCCTATTAAGTAATCACATAATCTCTTTAAAAGAATATTCATTTGCATTTTCTTTTTTATGAATTCTCTGTTCCCAGTTTTTCTTAATGAGTTCCTCTTGTGGGTCAGGCACTGTTCTAGGCACTAATGATACAGCTGTGACATCTAGTAGAACAAAACATACAATATACAAATAACTAGTATAGTGGTGAATTCTAAGCTTCAATTTGACTAGGCTGAGGGCTACAGTGGTTGGTTAAACATTATTTCTGTGTCTATGAAGATGTTTTTGGGAAAATTAAACAATTTAAACCAGTAGACTGGGTAAATAAGTTGTTTTCCTCCCCTGCTGGGAGTAGGCATCATCAATCTGTTGAAGATTAACATAAAACAAAAAGGCAGAAGAGTAAATTCCTACCATGAGACACTGCCATTATTGGTTTTCAGGTCTTCAGACTACACCAAGATTTAAATCTTTTGCTCCTCTGGTTCTCTGAGCTTCAAGCTTTGACTGGAATTCAGCACCAGCTTTCCTGGGCTACCAATGTGCTAATGATAGACCATAGCAGCTCATGGGATAGTTATATAACTGGTCTGTGACCTGGATTTTCACATTTTATTATGTGCATTGAAGTGCAACCTCATTATAACTTGAGAAAAATCTGATTTGCAATGGTTTGACTTGTCATTTTTTTCTTCAAGATGGGTTTATTAGGGGTCTTCAGATGAATTTTTACTTTACTGTAATTTTTTTACTGTTCTTAGGTTATAATACAAAGATATACCACTTATTACCTTTGTCACCCTAGAGAACCCCTATGAATAAATTTTGCAGCACACAATATGATTTTGGTAAGTACCATGCAGAACAATAAAGCAGGAAAGGAAGAGTGTGCAAAACTGGAGTGCTCTGATTTTAAATGGGGGATGACTGATGGTTCTACCAATAAGGTAACAGTTAATTGAAGACATAAAAGAAGTAAAGGAATGAGTCATACAGACATCTGACAGAACATCATTACAGGTTGAGGGACAGCAATGCCCTAATACAAGAGCATCTGATCCCTGGCCATGACAATGACTAGTTTGTGGGCACATATGAAACCTCAGCTGCTCCCCAAACCCAGATTTTGCTTCTAGTTCCATTTCCTCTTATGGATAGATCAAGCACCATTGCAGGCTGCCCAGTTCACCCAAGCCAAAATGTTTGCAGGGAGGTTTGGAAAAATTAACTTCAGCCTTTCTTCACTCTGTATGAACTGTATGTATTTCTTCATATATGGACTACAAAACACAGGTGGGCAGCTTCACAATTTGTTATCAACATTGCCTAGAATCCGTAATTCATAATACTCAAGAAGTCCTCCACCTCTAAATCTGAATTTTGTCAATATATCTTCCCTTCCTGTACTCCATGTTCTTTCTCTCATCACTTTCTTATTCTTTGCTTCTGTATAGAGTTTCCATGAGAGGTTAAGTTAATGTATGCAAAGCACTGGGAGCATTCTAAACACACTCTATAAGCACCATTATGCTATTAGCATTATTACCTCCTGTAGGTTTGAGCTTGACATACAGAGAGAAGTCTCACCAGCACATATTAGGGCAATGTTTCCAATTCTTCTGTTAGGTCATTTTGATTTGAGGAGTATTTGAGTGTCTTTGATGATTTTGTGAGTGCTTGAAGAGCCTCTCTTTGATAATAATATTTCTATGATCTTAAGAGGAGCTAGATGGTGCCTTTCTATTTTATCTTGTTGATACCAAATGGTGTTTGGCTGAATTGTCTTTCATTTTGTTTATTGACTTTGTAATTTAGGTCTGGTTTTTGTGCTTTTTTTATCGTTGTTGTTGGCAGAGAACTCTGTTTTACAGGTCACTTTTTGCTTGTATGCACTTTTTTGCTGAAATGCTATCAAATTGTATAGCCATTGTTCCTTTGAAACTGTACATTAGTAAGATGTTTTGCCATTTCCATGTTCATCCAGTCTATCCAATTTGTCTTTCATATATTCAAATTTCTTTCATGTCCCTCAATAGTTTCCCACAAAGAAGTTTGTACAGTTCTCATTAGGTTCAGTCTTTTTTTTTTTAATTTCCTTCTTGTAAATACTTTCAATATGGCCTTTTCTCACTGTTCTTCAACAGGAACCACTAACTGTTTTCAAAAAAAATTATAATACATTTTAAATGACCATATATGGTAATATTTTATTTGTACTGAAATGTGATTTTATTTGTATGTTAATAAATAAAGTTGCCTGGGGGGTCAGAGCTAATAGCAACCATAGCAGAGCCGGGCGTTGGTGGCACACGCCTTTAATCTCAGCTCTTGGGAGGCAGAGTTAGGTGGATCTCTGTGTGTTCAAGGATACATCCAGCATGGAGACACACGCCTTTAATCCCAATACCAACCATAGAAGACCTGGAGGTCTGTATAGACAGGCAGTGACGAGGAGGTCATGTGGTTGGGTTTACAACCAATGAGAAGGCAGAATAGAAAGTCTATATAAAGACAAACACACAGGATGTAGGTCTCTTAGCTGAAGAGGATAACTGCAACAGTGAAGGGTAAGGCTCTTAGCTCTGACCTCTTGGGCTTTCATCTTTGCATTGGCTCTCTGTTTCTTATTTAATAAGACGGTTACTTCTACAACCATACCTGATATGTAAATATTATTTCTGGTTGCTTTTTGGTTGCAATAGAAAAATTAAGTAATCATAAAAGAGACTATTATGATTCATAAAGCCAAAATATATGCTATCTGTATTTATAGAAAAAAAGTTGTAATTCTCTGCTTCTTGCTTTTGAACTAGCTGTAGTTTGAAAGAAAAGTTATTGCTATCCATATATTAATTTTATACCCTAGTACTTTTCTAGGTGTTTTTTATTTAATAGCCTTTTACTATTATTCTTAAGTATTTCAAGTATAGCTGAATATTTCACCTCAGGCCCAGAAAGACAAATGCTGTATGTTCTCTCTCATATGGGGATCCTAGCTTCAAATGTTTTATTTTGTGTACTTAATTTGAAGCATAAATGGAAGCCAGGAATGTAGAAAGGTGTCTTCAGGATGTGTTAAAGGAGGGGGCATGGGAGACTATAGGCAAACAAAAGCAGAAAGCCAGAATCCTAGAAGTGAAACCCTAGAGGCAGAAAAGCCTAAGCAGGAAGAGGCATGGGAGTACAGGAAAAGACAAGGAGTAAGGGAGAGTGCTAGCTACAAAAATGGGCCATGAAAAGCCATACAGAAGCCTACTGTCTCATAACCCAACTTAAAAATAATTTGAGAAAGAGTAGCACACTATGTTTTACAATATTATTGTTAAGGGAGTGGTGGATAATACATTATATATTTACATCATATTAAGCATATTAGCCTCCTCAGATATTTATCATTTCTTTATGATAAAAACATTTAAAATATCTTGCATTTTTGAAATATAATATACACTGTCATCAGTCATCTTATTGAGTAATAGAACCCAGTATTTCTTTCTCCTCACTAGAATTTAGTTCCTGTTACTCAACTTTTCCCAAGCTCCGTTTCTCTGTTACTCTCTGGTTTAACAACTGTTCTACTCTTAAATTTTGTGAGATCAACTTTTTAGATTTCACATGTGCAAGTAATTCTGTAGTATATTTTTTCTATGCTTGACTTGTATTATGTGACAAAATGTTCTCTAGTTTCATCCATCTTACCAGAAATGACAGAACTTCATCTTTTTATGGCCAAATAGTATTCGTGTGTGTGTGTGTGTGTGTGTGTGTGTGTGTGTGTTTGTGTGTGTGCACATGTGCACACGTGTTGCTATATTCATTCATCATTTGACAGACACACTGCTTACATTTCTTGGCTACAATGAAAGGTTTTAAAATAAACATGGAAGCATGAAAGCCTCATCAACACATTGCTCTTTGGATCTAGTAGTAGAGTTCACAGATCCCATGGCAATCTTTTTTTTTTTATTTTTGAAAACCTTAATACTGTTCATCACAATGGCCATGGTAATTTAGATCCCTCCAATACCAGGCATTATCTGAATTCTTATCATCCCTTGTTACCATTTGTGTTGTTAATAATTATTAATTTTAATATATATTTATATATACAGATTCATGTCTTCACATGATAACAAGTTGACTTTCTCCTTTCCAGTTTGGATATCTTTTTCATTATCTTGCCTGATTTCTCTGATAAGGACTTCCACAACTACATTGAATAAAAGTGATAAAAACTAGGCATCTTTGTCTTGTTCTTGCTAATAGTTTGATTAAATTTTGACTGTTAGAAGTTACATTTAATTTTCTTTTGAATTTATCGATCTAGATTCACTCTATAAAATGTAACAAGAAGCTTAAATATTAAATGAGTTTGGGGAAATTTTATGCAATGAGTCAGACAACCAGCAGCATGGAAGTCAGAAAAACAGACATTGAATATTCAAGTTTATGTACAGAAGGAAGTCATCTTCAAATTCCTAGTGGAAGACTCGAGAATTCTCAAGAACCTCTAAGAAATGTTTCACTCTGCAATGAAGAAGTGATGGTTCCTAAGACATCACTAAGAAGCTATCATGAGGCTTTCATTTTCCCATGATTATTCATACTACATCCATAGACAAATGGCCCCTTCCCTCTTCTGTCTCCCCAATATCATTAGATTTCCTGTCACATGGCTAAATGAACCAAAATCTTTGGTGATTCTAGGAAATGTACTCTCTGGTTTCTCCAAAGTGTAAGAGTGACACTAAATTTGCTTTCAATAGTGTTTTGCTCTCTAATTGTATAATCTATCCTTTTTATTGTTCCATGAGTCTTTGAAATGTATACTTTATTGATTAGGTATAAATTAAGTAGATTTAAACAGTAAGGTTAATATATGCCATGCTACTTTGGTAAGTCCTGAACAATTAATTTTTCTTTACTGTTATGGAATTTGAGAGCTAAATTAACAATTAATCTGTATTTTCTTTATATTCCTCTGTGATATGAATTAGAAATTTTGATTCAAATTGCACAGTATATCTTGTCATTGTGGGTCCATTTTTTACTTGAAGTCAACCTGCTTGATAGTAATTTTCAGATGTGTGCTTTATCTTTATCCTCATCTATCTAATATGTTTTGTCCATTATTTTTCTTTCAATTGTTTGTGCATGAATGTGTGTGTGTGTGTGTGTGTGTGTGTGTGTGTGTGTGTGTGTGTGTACACATATGTAGGTATGTGTGTAAGGGTGAGTACAGACTTTCAGAGATTCTTCTGTCTGCATCTTCCATCTTACAACAGGAGTGTTGTAATTACAGACAATTGATAGATACTGCATCTGGCATTTTTTACATGGATTATGGATATTCACACCCAGTACTCATGCTTGTGCATCAAGTACTTTAATCCCATGAGCCATGGCTCCAAACCATCTTTCAGTTGCTTTTAATCATTTAATTTTAAATGAGTATTTCTTAGTTGGCATTACATGGGATTTTGGTATTGAATGTGGGTGTCTCCTTTTGTAATTGATATGTAAGATGCATTTTGTACAAGCATTTCATGTTTTTAAGCATGTTTTGATCTGGTTTGTTTGTATTAGGCTTACGTCTATTATTTTGAAAAATGGAGCTGGGCATGGTGGTACATGCCTTTAGTTCTAGCACTGGGAAGCAGAAGCAGGCATATCTACACAGTGAGTTCCAGGATAGCCAGCACTACACAGAGAAAGCCTGTCTCAAAAAAATGTGTAGACTCATTTTATTTCTAATTTTAACCTTTGTAAGAATTTTATATAATGTATTTAATCTTCCTTTCCATAGAATGTATTGTACACTTTTAATATTCATATTCAACTCTTCCTGAATATTAAAATTTGAACTTACATCTTCTAATATTCTCTAATTTAAAATTTTTCTAAAAGGAAATACACATATGCTTATATTATCCCTACTTTTCCTGCCTTCTATAATTTTTCTCTAATCATTTTTAAAATTTCTGTTTCATTTTCCTCAATTATCAATATTTACTGGTACTTCATTTAATATTATGGTACTTGGTTAGAAACCATTATTTATAACTCAGTGACAATCTCTGATAATTTTAATTTGTTATCCACTTTGTGTATAAAACAGAGAAATCAATTTTATCTTTTTCTGATGCTTTCTTTATTAGGCTCATAATTCACAAAAGACAATTTTTGTTAACTTCTTTTGAGTTGTTCAATCAATATTGGATCATAATTTTCATAAATGTAACATTAAAATGTTACTATTGTGTAAGCTCAGTTTATCTTCTTTATCCTGTCATTTTTTACTATTTTGTGTTGCTTTTATATCAATTCTTTGCCCTATTATTCATTAATAGTCATCTTTGAGTGAACAAAAACCTTTCTAGTCCAGATGTTTAAACAGTATAATGCAAAAGAGGAGCCAGGATAATTTTCTGGGATAGCAGAAAATCCTCGATTCTTAGTAAAAATCCTTTATGATTCATAGTTTTGTGGGAGAAGATAGTAAGGTATGTTTTGTGAATGTGCTTTATGTGTGATAGAGAGAATGACTGAGGGTGGCTTAACCTTTCTTTTTAGCTCACAAAGAATGGCTGCTGCAGAGCTGTTTAATACCTACAGTTTTTCTCCCACATCCTTCAAGTTTACAAAGATAAACTATCTATGAGTGTTTTCTCCCATATCATTTCCATCCCACTTGCCAATTATTATATCCAGGAAGATTTGGGGGGATTCCTACAGCCAAACATGATTCCAGATGTTATAGTTCCAACAAATGTTTGCCAATTTCCCCTCATAGTACATCATCTACTTCAGAGAATTTTGTGCCATGTTAGCTGTCTCTGAGATCTGGAAAGATAGTTGTTCCCTAGTAGGATCCTTATACCTTCATTCCATTGTTCACTGTACATATCATCCATTCTTAACCTTATTACTCATGATTCATTATTTTCTCATTTTAACATAAATAAGGATGATGTTTTGTCATTTATTTTTTCTAAGGTTGGTTTCTCAGAGAAGAAATGAAGACAGACTTATTCTAAAATATTAAAAATTAATATCTGATGGGACTTTGACCAATCCCCAATGCCTACCACACTGTATGTGATGTGACAAAGACTATACTACCCACTAACCATTCTGTTTACTCTTCTTGGACAACCAATAAGACTACATTACCCATGCACCTTCTGATTTTATGTGGCCATATAATTGAGATTTGAGCTGATGGAATCTGAAGAGAGGCAGGGCTTGGGGTGTAGCTCATCTGGTAGAATATTTGCCCAGCATGCACAAGACATTGGATTTAATTCATGTATCATATAAAATAGGTATGGTGGCACATACCTGTAATTCCAACACTTGGAAATAGAGGCAAGAGGATCAGGACTTCAAGGCCATCTTTGAACTGCATAGTGAGTTGGAGGCTAACCTATGATACATGAGATTCTATCTCCAAAAAATAATTAAGCAAAAACAAAGTATGCAAGTTTGATACCCAGCCTATTAGAAAACACAAGTATGCATTCTTCTTGCTTTCTTCCCTCTGCTTGACATGTTGGAGATAGCCATGCTAACATAAAGTGTTAGCCAGAGCATTGTTTAGTCTGGACCTCTGAATGACTCATGAGAAATTTTCCCTGCTCCTTTGGAACTAGTCTGGATAGTTGTATGAGCAAACTTTAAATTTATATTGTGTGCCTGCCTCTCTCTCTCTCTCTCTCTCTCTCTCTCTCTCTCTCTCTCTCTCTCCCTCTCCCTCTCCCTCTCCCTCTCCCTCTCTCTCTCTCTCTCTCTCTCTCTCTCTCGTGTCTGTGTGTTTGTGTCTGTGTCTATGTCTGTGTCTTTGTCTGTGTGTCTATGCCTGTGTGTGTTTAAGCATTAGATAAAACAGAAAAGGAATCAGAACAATGGAGAATTTATTAAGTATGGATTATTATTAGAAATAAGTTATAAAAATCATAAGGGCCAAATATCCATTGGTTGGCCAACACAGAATAGAACAAACATGTGGCACAGTGGTAAATGGAGGTGCCATGACTGCAAGAAGGGTACAGAGTATTGCTATGGAGAAAAAGTTAAGAATAAAATAACCAAGCTATAGAGTTATTCAGCATTATGGGATACTGGAACATACCTGTGACTAAAACACAGGAATGAAGTAAAACAGGACAATTTAGATGAACTAAAGATATGACTACTTGCCTGTATTAATTTAAATTTAAATTTAAACTGAATTTAAAAGAAATTCTCTCCTAAATATTCTGTGCTTTATGTGTCTTTTAAGATATACAACTCTTTTTAAAATAATTTTTATTAAGAAATTTTTTTCATTCATTTTACACACCAATAAAAGATCCCCCTCTTCCCTCCTCCTGACCCCCCAACCTCCCCCTCCCAACTCACCCCTACTCCCATCTACGAGAAGGGAAGGTCTTTCATGGGGAGGCACAGATGTACAAGTCTTTGTAGAAATAAAACTCCACGCCGGGCGGTGGTGGCGCACGCCTTTAATCCCAGCACTCGGGAGGCAGAGGCAGGCAGATCTCTGTGAGTTCGAGGCCAGCCTGGTCTCCAAAGTGAGTTCCAGGAAAGGCACAAAGCTACACAGAGAAACTCTGTCTTGAAAAACCAAAAAAAAAAAAAAAAAAAGAAAGAAAGAAAGAAAGAAAGAAAGAAAGAAAGAAAGAAAGAAAGAAAACTCCACAATCCAGAACTTCTGGGAGCCAGACATTAATTGAACCAGGAGGCAGCTTAGGGATTAAAAGTACATAATATATTGCTTAGGGTAATTGCCACCCAGATGGCAGGAGGCCTAAGAAGAATCAGGCAGAGGCATCACCTTCTATACAAGGTGGGTTCATGCCCTATACTGGCTGCTACTATGTGTCTCCTTCCTCTCACTTGACATTCAGTGAGTATGTTTCTGACATTAGTCATTATATTGAAAAGATCAAGAAAGACAACTGTTTACCAAGTCTGATAGAAATGAACATACTCAGTTCCACAGAGAGCTTTCCATGGCAATGCCCATCATTGCTGGGTCAGACTGTATAAAACCAGAAATTGACCTCAGGTAGATTATTGGGAAGGTAATGAAGACTCAGCTAAATGGGCCATCTTCACAGAAATCCCTTTCAAAGATCAGCACTTAATTTTGCATTTGTAACTTTGAACTGTTTTTCTCAAAGAAGCTCCCCACAGGTCCTATAAAACTTGGATCTGCTCCCTTGAAGCCACATAGCCTGATCAAAAATTACTTTCAGAGTCCATTGGTTACTGGAAAAAAATCATAGCTGGATATTTAAATAAAAATGCAGAAAATCTGCAGGACTTTCTGACAGACAGCAAAGCTTTCCTTCTGTAACTTGCCTTCTAGAAAACAGAAGGTGGGGTATCGCCATCTGCTGACAGAACACCAGAATTGCACTATATTGTCTGGACTGCAGATACTGGGCTTTGTTCCACTTTTAAAAAAAATCAATAGATAAAATCAATCAAACAACATTAAATTGAGTTGGGAAAATAGATGGAGTACTCAGAACCATACCCTAAAACAAAGTCATCATTTCCATCTTGAAGAATCTGTTTTTGGGCTCCTTTTCCAAGGTGCTCCCATTTTTCATGAGTATAACAGTGTTCCAGACAGCCATGCTTTGTAGAAGGTATTATTTAACTGACCATAAGCATTTTCCATGCTTGTGAATTGTCTTCACAACCAGCTGTTATTATTGCTACATAATCTGCTAGTAACGTCCCTGAATGATTTCAACAGTCACCTTCAGGTAGTGTCTACATATCACTGCTATAAATACCACCACAATAGCCACCTTAAGGTATAGAACGTTGTCTTTAGGAAGAACTGGAAAAGTACCATTTCACAGGTAGGCTTAAGAGAAGTAGGATTTCAAAGGATAGTGGCTGTCCTCAGTCATAGCTAAGCATGTACATTGTAGTTGATTCAATGAAAGAAAGAGTGAATGACAGTGTCTGTTATCAGTAGATGTCATGCAAAGCAACCCCAAGGGGTTGTTCTAGTCTAAAGAGGCTATAAACCACCCAGGGTGCCAATCTTGCTGCAATCTTATCCACTATGATAGCAATAAGAATGTTGGTCATGAAGCTTCTGACATTCTGCTCTGGCATCTTAGAATTCCAACTCTTTTACCAATTTGTATACCTAACCAAATATGTAATGCAGTGAATTATATATAGTAATTGTGTTCCACATATTGAAATCATATTCTACATCAATCAATTACAAATTGTGATAAACTACATACATATAATTATATGTATCAATATAGTTTCATATATTGTATTGATTATATATAAATTTTAGAAAGCAATTAGGAGAGTTAGGCTACTTGTTTTCAGTGCTCCTTCAAATGCTAGAATGCTGTAAGTTTATAAGGTCAAATCATTTTGGACCTGGCAAAGATCACAGGAGATGATAACCCCTGCTGTGGGAAACACATTCCCCAATATCTAACTGGCACTTCTGCTCAGCTGGTAGGCCAGAAACAGACATCAAGTAAAGGCCTACTGTGTAGATTCTATAAGACAGATTTCAGAATGAATCCCATGTGTACTCATGTAGGCACTTTATTGCAACAATAACTGTTGCTAGAGTAGTGGGCAAGGGCAAAAGTGAAGAATATGTTTGAATTTTGCATTCTTTATTAGATACTAACAGATAGCAAGACAGCCAAGTTTGGATTCATAGAAGATAAAGGAGGGAGGTCTTTAGAAGCTAGTATCCAAGCTTTAGTTGATTCATTGTGGAGAACCTGGGGTACAGCAGAGTTGAAGAAGTTGTTTATTACTCAGGAGGAGGGTACTCACATATTTGGTTCTTGCTAATGGTCCCAAGAGATCATATGTTCTCCAAAAGCATGCCCTCTATCCTGTCAGAACCAAGTGACCCCTGTGCCAGAATGTGGTGATATTTTATTTGTGCTGAAATGTGGTGATATTTTATTTGTGTGTTAATAAATAAAGCTTGCCTGGAGATCAAGGGGAAAAGGACAGCCATTTTAAGTAACAAGAAGTCACGTAGCACACTCCCTTAATCCCTTAGCAGGCAGGATCTCTGTGTGTTCAAGGCCACACTAGGGAACAGAGCCAAGAGTGGTGACACACGCCTTTAATCCCAGTACCAACCATAGAGACCTGGAGGTCTGTATAGACAGACAGTGACAGAGCTGTGTAGGAAGAGGAAGTGAGGTAGCTGGGCTAAGATAGCCAATGAGAGGACAGAAAAGCGAGGCATATAGATGCATAGGTAGACAGGAAGTGGCTCACATTTGGAAGCTGCAGAGGTGGTGAGGTAAGGTTGTCTGGTGGCTATTCCTATTTCCCTGATCTAAGGCTTTCACCCCTATATTTGGCTCCATGTTTTTTATTTAATAAGACCATTTAGAAATTTGTCTACACCAGGATGCTTGTCAGTTTTATCCATTTGCTTAAAGATAACCCTTGCAAATGTTTCTTCTGAAAGACATGTGACACACAATTCATTTGGGGACACTTTCACTTGTCATCTTTCTAACTGCCGACTATTATTAAAGGCATTACAATAGACCTAAAGTAACTATTCCACCATTAACATAGAGATGGCTTTTAAATTGTCCTAGAATAAAAGAAATCATGAGACTGTTCAAATGTAAGAGGTCAAGAACATAAGTGAGTAGCTGTTCCATTTTTTAAAAGCACCTAACAGTTTGTGTGTAAGACATTCCAGGCAATAAGATGAATTTTAAAAAGAAGATAGGAGTAATGTTTGTCTTCTCTTCCAAAATGTCATACTAACACAATGCATTTTTATAAGCTACTCATTTTATGCTGGCATTTAAATAATCCACCTAGAACCAGCAACAGAAATTCCTCAGATTCGCCTTCATTTTAGGGTATAACAGGAAAAAAGTTGACAAACAATTTGTCAGTATTCTTATTAAAATGCATGAAGCTCTATGGCAAGTCCCATACTAAGTACATTGTACTTTCTCTTCTGTGTTCTTGGCAACAATCTGATGGGGAGACAACATTAACACCATTTTATAGATGTGACAACTGAGCCCAGAGAGGTACAGCCACGATTTAACCTTTCATTTTCTACTGTCTGATCACCAGTCAACCTGGTATAAATACCAGTCAAGCTGTGTATAAATCATGCTAAAGAATCTCTAGGCTAGCATTCTCTCCTTATGTATAGAAGATGAAGGACAAGTCTGTAGCATGAATCTTAGAAGGTCTTATTAATAAAATCAAACCTGAGGCCAGTTATTGGGGTAAACACTGGAAGGTCAGAGAGACAGAATAAGCCACAGCTATCTCACCTCGCTGAATCCTCAGCTGGTCTTGTTTCCTCAGACTGGATGCCCCGAGCCCTCATCCAGAATGGGTCTCAGCTGAACTGCTGCTAGAAGCCTGAATGCTTAACCAGCCACATGCTTCTCCTGAGCCAATGCCTCTCCAGGGCAAAGGCCTCTCCAGGGCAAATGCCTCTAGTTTCTGGTCCTCACGCCTTATATACCTTTCTGCTTTCTACCACCACTCCCTGGGATTAAAGGCGTGCTTTCTGGGATTAAAGGCGTGGGTCACCACGCTTGGGTGTATCCTTGAACACATGAATTTCTGCCTCTCGAATGCTAGGATTAAAGGCGTATGCTACCACTGCCTAACCTCTGTTTCATATTGTGGCTGTCCTGTTCTCTGACCCCAGATAAGTTTATTAGCATACACAATATTTTGGGGAACACAATACCCCCACACAAGTCCTCATCATTATATAAACCATGAAATACCTCTCACATATTATGTCATACTCGGTTGCACTAATAAGCCAGCCCAACACTTTCATCCAATGAAACATGATGGGTAGAAATATTCATTTATGAGAATGAATCTACTTTGTCTACTTTAGCCTCCAAATGGAAGAATAACATGCTTTTCTAACTTTGTAACTTACTTTTCTCTGTGGATTATCACCTCAGGGTACTTTATAGGTATGAGTACACTGTATATATGTAATGAATGAAGAAATGCAGGAATAAGGGGCTTGGTGGATATTCCCTTGCTTCCTATTTTTAAGTTTTCAGGGCTCTTTCATTCTTCCATCTATAACCAACAGAACAGAGTTGTATCTTGTTTGCACAAAGAGCTAGGGCCAAAGGAATCCTAGAAATAAATACAAACAAGAAAGAGAAAAGAAATTACTTTAAAACAAGCCAAGTTTCGCTTTCAGTCCAGGCCACAAAGCAAGGCCTTTTACCATTGCTCTCAGACTTAGATTTTTGTTGTTCCAAATGCCTAATTATACAGTCTTTCCTCTATGTGTACAAAAATCAGCATAAATATTTCCTCAACCTTCACACAGCTAAACATCATTATGGAAGGTAGAGGGGTGGTGCAGTAGATTGGTCTCTGACTGTGAACTGGGTGAGACACAAATGAGATAAAAGGTTTTCAGGAATGAATCAGTGTATTTAGGGAGCATCCAGGACCCCAAGAATCTTTACAGAAACAGAATTCATGAGACACATTTGCTTTGTTGATGAGTACAGTCATTATGACTTGAGTGACACAGGAAAGACAACATGTTCTCCTGGCACAAATGCATATCTTGGATTCTCTTCTCTCCCTGTGTATAGGAAACACTTCTGAAAGAAATGGGAAACATCTGGAGAAAAACACAACCCAGCAGAGAATATCAAATGCACCTCACCCGATGAGCTCCTCAGATACATTTCCTAATGAAGAACAATATACTCTTAATGCAATTAGACGACAGTATGGTAAGCCAAGCCAAGCTAAGTTCTAAATGGCTTTGTATGCACCAGTTTAGCTTTCCACCAAGATTTTAAGAGTGTGACATTGGAGTCTATGAATTTAGATAGCTCATTGGTTGTGGGACACTAACCATGCATCAGCATGAAGTATGTTTTTAGATCCCTCAAACATGAGGAGAATTCAGGTACAGAATCATATGCTACCAGCTACTGTAGCTTCAGACACAGCTCTGAATTTCTATTATGGCCTTATCCATAATTGCATTCTTCATTAATTCAGGTATGATTATGGTTCAGCTTTGTTTTTTTATTAAGGTGGTGTATGACAAAAATTATGTTTTCAATTTGTAAAACCAAATACCTACATAGGACCTGTCATGGCCAGCCTGAACTGCAGACAGTCACATTGATGGGGTTAATTGCTGTTTAAAAATAATTCACTGCCTCCAGATTGATTCTTCTGTTTTTTTTGTCTTTACACAACATTACTGTGTCTCATTCTAATTATTCAATGCTAAGTTCATACTTCTGAAGCAGGAGACTGGAGTCAGAGGAAATGGTGCTTGATTTGTTGCCATGGAAACATCTCACTATATATGGACTCTAATCCCATAACAACTCTCTCTCTCTCTTAAGAACCATTTTTTTCTGACATAATAAAAATCTGATCAAGGTCAGATTTAATAACCATCTCAATTCCCTGACTTTCTCCCGTATTTGGTGTTACAGAGTCATTTTTTGACAAAGCAAAGCTAAAAGAACTTTTGCTTGCTTTCTGTGTAAAATTATTTATGCTTCTGAACACATAAACCAGGCTCTGTATCATATTAATTCACAGACATACCTTTTGTTATTGTATAATTTTTACATTTAAAAAGTTGCTTATAATTGTTTATACTGCATCGACAGATGTTATTTTGTGGTGCATTGTTCTGCTAATATGTACATTAAAGTACAGCAGCAGTAAAGTTTATCATTTGCCAACGAATGATGTTTACATTATTATCAAATGCCATGGCCATTTATCTTTCAGTCTGCACTGTAATAATTTTGTGAACTGAATATCATGCATGCATGCAGTTCAGTGAGACAAGAACTATGCAATTCCATATTGAAATGAAATGCTCCATGTTGGAGACAGGTAGATGATCATCAACCTTGTCTGTGGGCTTAAGCAAGGTCTTTCCTCTTTCTCTGAGCCCTGTTGACCTCTTGTTCAATGAGGGCTGAGTCCATATGGTCTCTAAGGGCCATCACTGCCATCTCACAGGTTCTGATCTGCATCATCCCTGCTATAGAGGGAATATAGGCTCTTGGAATCTTGCCTGAAGTCTCTTAAGCATTTTTTGGGGTCCTGGGCATGAAACCATCTCTCCTATTTGCCATGCATAGAGCACTTAACTAGACCCAAAAGATTTTCTTTCTTTCTTCCTTCTCTTTCTTTCTTTTCTTGTAGTCTTACATTTATCCTATGAATGAGGACATGGAATTTGAACTCTACAGTTTGTCAGTTAAAAAAAACAAACAAACTTTAGACTCACAGAAGCTAAACTGTAACATGAGTCTTAAAAGTTCTTATTAATAAAATCAAACCTGAGGCCAGGTATTGTGGTGAACACTGGAAGGTCAGAGAGACAGAACATGCCACAGCTATCTCACCTCACTGGATCCTCAGCTGATCTTGTTTCCTCAGACTGGAAGCCCCGAGCCCTCATCCAGAATGGGTCTCAGCTGAACTGCTGCTAGAAGCCTGAAAGCTTAACCAGCCACATGCTTCTCCAGGCCAAAGGCCTCTCCAGGGCAAAATGCCTCTAGTTTCTGGTCCTCACGCCTTATATACCTTTCTGCTTTCTACCACCACTCCTTGGGATTAAAGGCTGACTTTCTGGGATTAAAGGCGTGAGTCACCATGCTTGGGTGTATCCTTGAACACATGAATTTCTGCCTCTGGAATGTTAGGATAAAGGCGTATGCTACCACTGTCTATCCTCATGTTTAATATTGTGGCTGTCCTGTTCTCTGACCCCAGATAAGTTTATTAGCATACACAATATTTTGGGGAACACAATACCACCACATTTCCTCTCTTTTTGTCTAAAATTAAAAAAGCTTATAACTAATACAAGAAAAACTATATCCAGTAAGTATATACAATATACACAGTCAAGATTACATTAACGATGTCTAGTCCATTAACATTTGACAGATTCAGATAAAAAACTCCATTATATATTAACAATGTCCAGTCCAGTAACATTTGACAAATTCAGACAAAAAATTTTCATTACTTATCTTATTGAAAACAAGTAGTTCCATATTCTCTCTTTTTTCTTTTCATAATACATTCAGTAGTCTACCTTTTGTCATTTTTATATCTTCTCCTTTTTCTTTTCAGTGTAGATTCAGTGATCTACCTATTTATCCTATTATTTATCTTTTTTCTCAGAGTAGATTCGATGATCTATCTCATATCTATTTTCTCTTTTTCTTTTTTCTTTCTAGGGGTGAAGATATCTTTAGGGAATCTTGAAAAGAAAATTT
>CABHPH010132088.1:0-12357 GCA_902168325.1 Peromyscus nudipes | reverse complement strand
CCATAGTCCTTGTGGAATCATCATTGTGGGATTCCGTCACCTTTTTGGAGATTTCAAAGTCCCTGTTAGGCATGGTCATGGTTCACTGCAGACTCTTTTTTTTTTTTTTGTGCCTCCTCTGTGGTTTGGAGTAATCACACTCTGATAAATGTTTGTCTCTTGGAACCATGAATGTTCTTCCCTAGAAGAGAATATCTTCACAGCAATTTCTCACCACCATTTGTCTTGCCAAATTTTTCCAAACTGACCTTTGCAGATGCTTTCTTGTAACACGATGGTCCTGGCAATTCTTCTCTGAACAAGTAGTAGTAAGTCCTTTGTCCCAGGTAGCAGCATCACCGCAGTCACCAACACGATGAGAAGAAGCCAGCAACGTGGAGCAGCAGCTTTTGTCTCCATGGTCCCACCACTGTTTGTGGTTCAACCCGGGCTGAAGCTTCTCCTAGGTTGGCCTCAAACTCGGGATCCTCCTGCCTCTGCCTTCTTCAGTAAATCCTACCGGCATGCGCCACCACAACCGGCCGAGTATAGCTCGGGCCTGAGCTGGGGCTCACAAGGCCACAGCTTTTTCATGAATTCGTACCACAAACGTTGGGCGCCAGATGTAGCATGAGTCTTAAAAGTTCTTATTAATAAAATCAAACCTGAGGCCATGTATTGTGGTGAACACTGGAAGGTCAGAGAGACAGAACATGCCACAGCTATCTCACCTCGCTGGATCCTCAGCTGATCTTGTTTCCTCAGACTGGATGCCCCGAGCCCTCATCCAGAATGGGTCTCAGCTGAACTGCTGCTAGAAGCCTGAAAGCTTAACCAGCCACATGCTTCTCCAGGCCAAAGGCCTCTCCAGGGCAAAATGCCTCTAGTTTCTGGTCCTCACGCCTTATATACCTTTCTGCTTTCTACCACCACTCCCTGGGATTAAAGGCTGACTTTCTGGGATTAAAGGCGTGAGTCACCATGCTTGGGTGTATCCTTGAACACATGAATTTCTGCCTCTGGAATGTTAGGATAAAGGCGTATGCTACCACTGCCTATCCTCATGTTTAATATTGTGGCTGTCCTGTTCTCTGACCCCAGATAAGTTTATTAGCATACACAATATTTTGGGGAACACAATACCACCACACTAAACCACTTGCCAACATCACACAGTTTTTATTTAGTAAAACCAAGTCTCAAATTTACATTCCTCCACATGGTGAAGGAGGTCATATTAGTTAAATATTGCCAAGATATACAGACACATTAAACTCCTTTCATACTGAGGATTTTGAACCCCAGTTCCACCTCTTATATATGTGTACTAAGAAATAGTTCAACTCTCTCAGCCTAGGCTTCCTTACCTATAAGTTGAACTGAAAACACTACTGCAGTGATTCATAGAGTGAATTAATGAGAATTATGCACATAAAGTGATTGTCATGGAACCTAGTATACAGCAGTCACTCATAACAATATATCATCATTATCTCCACCAGCAACTCCAGATGGAGCCTGGCACATTGCCAGAAAAAATGGGCTCCTTTAAACTATGTAGTCTGTGATAGCCACTTTTACATGCTCCTTGGAGATCCTAAACCTTTCTTTTCCTTCCACAGGATTTTGTGCACTCTTCATTCCCAGTGACTACAAATCTTCAGAAAAACACCAAACATAAAATAAACCAGATGCCTATGTGCTTAAATCAATCATCCTATTCATTCCCTGAGAGTCATTCAGCAAGCCTGGTTCTGATATCTGTTTAGACAGAAATGGTCTGTGATTTGTGTGACAAATGTGGCAGATGCAAATATTTTTCTGGACTATTTTTCTGTTTGCCTTCCACCAGTCATCAAAGAAGGTTCTACAGAAATCTGCAAAGGTGACCTTCTCTAGGGTAAAAGCTCTCATAGGGCCAGCTCTGATTTGTTTTAGAATTCTACCAGTGTGTGCAAATTCTGGCCTGGTACAAGACTTGGAGTTGTGCTAAGGGAAGAAGGTTGCTTTTTTTTTTAACTAATGAAGGCCATTGATTCAACTCTCAAGAAGGAAAACCCCGGTCTTGTGGACCTTCAGCTGTTTCTCATCCTTGTCCTTGTTCAGGGGTTACCAAGTACCAAGGCACACAGGACACCACAATTCTAGCCATTAAGCCCACATGAATTACTCATGTGACTCTCCTCCCCTAATTTTCTATCCAACCACACCACAATACACTGGCACATACCTGTGCTTAAAGCCATACACACACTCACACCACACTTGCTTTAAAATGATTGGACTAAAGGACTTCCAGTGACCTGTCCAGTGCTGCCACTACAGAAGTAGACCATCTGTCCCATATCCCCTGCTGTCAAAAAAAAAATCTTGTTAGGAGGGCTGTGGTTTACTGTTGGCAGGACTATGGGCTCAAGGAGGAGCAAACGCTGAATCACTCTTGGCAATTGCCCTTGTAAAATTCACTGTTTTTTCCATTTAAAAAGAATCTCAAATCTCTCTCTCTGTCTCTGTCTCTCTGTCTCTGTCTCTCTCATGTGTATATGTGTGTGCATGTATGTATACATGTATGCATGTCTGCTTCAATGAATTTAATTGCAGTTGCTTACAGGAATATGGCTGAGGAGTAGGAGAGGGCCAAGAGAGGGGGAGGGTAAATTTGAAAACGTCTATAATAAGATCCATTATTAGGCACGGTTACTTAAGGTGAATATTTTTTTAAAAGAACCAGTGTTCTTTTCAAGAAGTAAAACACTGTACAGACTTATGACTGGCCCTGGCTATCTGAAGTAAGCCAAAAAAGTACAGCGAATGCAGGCAAAATAGCAGGTAGATTGTGCTGTCTTAAATGACCATAACAATACCATCCTTGTGATTTAGAATTGACATGGCTGAATAACTGGTATAACATAAGGCTCGGTTAATAACAGAACAAAACAGTAATCAAATTAAGATGCCAGATTTTTATTGCTCTCCAGATACCTGGCCAGTCCTCCCTTGTGAATACGTGATCTGATTTTGGGCCAAAAGTCTGGCTACATGGCAAATCTATGTTTACAAAACCATTTAAAGTAGCTCCACTCCTACCTGGCAGATTGTCTGCAAAAATGCTTGCCAGTAAACTTTCCCCTTTCTGGATACATTCCTGCTTCTCCCATTGAGTAATCTTTTTGGACATAAATCCACTGCCGGGCATGAAGCCAGGAGCTGGCATCAAGGATACAACAATGAACACTCACAGATCATCTTCTATGACAGATATGAAAAGGGCTCTGATCAAAGTAGGAAATGAACTACAAAAATAGGTCAAGGAAGTTGTACCGTGTATATTGTCTGTGTCACAGTGAACATAATAGGCAACATCTCATACCTCAGGCTCCTTGACTATACAATGAACATAAAAGGCATAGCTCTGCCAGTTTCATGGAACTGTGAGCTATAGGAAGTCAAAAGGTGTATAGAGATCCATCCTTAATGACATAATGTGGGTAGGTAATCTATATCCCTGTTGGCTCAGAAGAGGACTGAATACTCTGAATAAGTCTCCAAGAGAATATGAAGTAGGGCTGAAAGTTAAGGAGGGCATCACAAAGTAAGCAGAAGTAATTATGGAGCCTCCCTGGCTCATAAGCTTCCATTATAACAAAGGGAGACAGAGCTAATCCTTGATTGCCAATTCATCTATGGTATCTCTATAATCAAGATAGTGATGACACTTTCCTCTTTATTTACCCCAAACACCAGTGCAAAGTCAAGAACAGATTAGTATTATTAATGATTTGGTGAACAGAGCCATTGTTTTTCTCTCTCACTACTCACTTTCCCTGTATTACAGTGTTGCCATTTTGTAAGAAAACATGTCAAATAATTTATGACAGGAGCTAAGAACTGAAAGGAAAGTTGCCACAGGCAAATTATAGCCACTACTGTCGGAAAACACACACATATTGGTTTTGAAAAATATTGAGGAATGTCTTACAAGGTCTCAGTGAGCACTGAGAAATGTTCCAAAGAGACCTTGCTTATAGCAAATGGAAAGAGCAGGATAAGGGGCTCACTTTCACTCCACACAAATTCTCCAAATTAAAGTTTCTATTACCCTTAATGATTAATATTTCTTTTTGCCTAATGATTTGTCCTGTTCTCTTTGAGGAAAGCATTTGGATCTAGGGATCATGACACCCCTCTGGATTCTCTGGTTTGACTCCTGTGATTTAAATGATCCCAGGTCAGGACCTTTGACCTGACCTGCCTGTTTGTTTCCTTGTCTCTGCTGTTGGGTGAATCTCTGTCTATCCCCACAATCTTATACGATAGAAGAGAAGGCAAGGTATTCTGAAGGTTTCAAAGTGTGAGACAAATGGAAGTGACTTTTATTATTAAATCAAGCCTTGGAATCTACACACTCACTGTCTGCTCTCAAGGTTAGAAATAGAGCTCAAAGGTCAAGCACCATTCATTAAAAGCTAATTAGAAGACAAATTGTCTTTCATTTGAACATGTGATACAGAACAAAGCAGCTTAGTGGTTTATTTTAAAGTCTTTGTTTTAATTGAAAGCTTCCTAGATTTGTCAAGCAGCTGCTCTGTTCAGGATGTCTGAGGGGGACATAAAGAAGCAGAGGACACTGTGCCCACCTATCCAGAGCTCACTGTCCAATGTAGATAAGAAGATGAGGCCACAAGTAAACAAGAGATAGAGCATGCAGGAGGGCTTACATAGATATCAACCTAGTGCCCTGGCCTAAGTTCCCTTGGGAGCAGCAGTCTTATATAATTGGGAAGAAGTCAAGATAATTTTCAAAGAAGAGCTTTGTAGGACAAAAAGGAAGCATGTGGGTTAGAGAAGACATTCAGTAGGTAGAAACCAAGAAACAGAGGTCTGAAAATATGGGCATACTCAAGAATCCCCTAAGGTCTGACTAAATTGTGCCTCAATAGACCTGCTGATGAAATGGGGCTTGACCCTGGAAGCTGGAAAGATTACATTAAGAATCTGGCCTTGTGTCGGTTCTCATTGCAGAGCTGTAGAGAGAGAGTAGTTTATGAGGAATGACTCTATATACTATGGTTTTCTTCTCACTGCTGTGACTCCAAAATTTTGCTGTTTCATTGTTCTGCCTCAGTGCAGAAGTATTCATATTCACTGCAGCAATAAAGATGCTTTTCTCACAGCCAGTATCATATTCCTTGCACCATCATTTACTGAGCATCATGATGCTTTTTGACTCAGAAGACTTGTAAGGTACTCGGGCAGTACCCATTTACTCAACCAAACACTATTCTAGGTGCCATGGTAAAAAGGATTTTTCAAGTGTAATTGAATTCCCTAATCAGTTGACTAAAATTAACTCAGGAGGGATTACCCTTGATAAGAATTACCTAGTGAAATGAGATTTTTAAAATGGATTCTGGGCTCTCCCTTAGGAAGAAACCTTAAATAGCACATACCACAGCATTTCTTATGCTGTTGACTACTTTACTCCTTACTGTTGCCCATGGATACCAAGTTTCAGCCAATGTCTGCAGCTCTTTACTGTTTCTGATTGTAATCTTCCTTTTCAGACTCTCCTCTACAGATTTTGAACACATTTAGCTAACTTTGGTACTTACAGAAGCCAATTGCTTGTAGATAACTGAGTGGATAGAAGGATGGATGGATGGATGATAAATGGATAGATGGATAAAAAGACAATATTTTGACATGTTTAACTAACCCTGATACTCACAGAAGCCAATTTAATATAGATTAATGGATAACTAGATAGATGATTGATGGATAGATGTTAGGTAGTTACATGATAAATATCATATATATTTTCTATAGAGTACACAATACTACAGTTTCAGAAGACACAAATGATATCGGTATATCTATATCTACATCTGTGCCTGTTCTTGCTGTTACTACTACTTTTGGGGTAAAATCATGTCTGATATAAGGAACCATCCTATAACAACTTATATGCAGAACACCAAAGACATAGATACAAGAAAGATAGAGCTCCTTTACCCAAGAGATTCATCATTTATTAAAGACAGCACAGATAAATCAACTGATATTTCTAGACAGCAGAACAATATTGGGAAAATATGGCATGAGAACACTAAGGATGTTGAGCCTATAATGAGAAGGTGAGGGTGGGGATAATATGATGAAGTAGACACCTACAGGATATGTAATTTGACAAGTGAATAGGGAGAAGACATCTCAATGGTGACAAGATCTAACTACTATTTCCAGAAACATCCTAATTTAATTAATCTAAGTTCATAACCTATAACCTAGCACAGACCTTGCCATACAATACATTACATGTCCAATAAATACTTACATTTTTTATTCATAAGGGATAAAAAATACATTGTCCTGGAAAAGAACAGCAGTCAAGCCCAAGCACAACTTGTTAGGTTAAGGAGTTAAGGAGCTAACAAGAAACCAGGTGGTCTGCAGGAAGCACATTTGGGGATGGTCCATGGGACCTCCTCCCACATACAAAATTGTTTCTTTTGCACTGCACTTCAAGTTTTAAGAGCTATGTCTCATCAAGTCCTGCACAGAGATGTTGAGGCAACTACATGATAAGAAAAAATCAGGCAAAAAAAGGAGTGTCAACAAACACAGTCATAGCATGGCCAAGATGAGATGTTAGAAAAAAAAAACATATCTGGGAAAAAAGACAATGTCTATCAAATCAAAATATCTTAGGTATATTTTGTAGATATAGTTATTTTAAAAAGTATTGTTTGTTTCTGAAAATTTTAAAAGCATCTTCTGGTATTAATTTGAGAAGGTAAGGAAACAAATATAAAGGTGAAAAAGCCTTAATTTTAAGGGGATGAACTGTAACATTATCACACATACATGGATATATAGATACAGACGTGTGTGTGTGTGTGTGTGTGTGTGTGTGTGTGTGTGTGTGTGTGTGTATAAGTGACCTGAAAACACAGATGTGATAACAGTGTTGGAAGCTGGGAGCGGTTTTAAAGTACCTGACACTACTGGATACAACAGAGTGATGAGCTATTGATCCCCTGAGGAAATTACCAAGTCCACCAAACAGCAATCTCCAGGAGATTTCTCTGAAAATAAGGGAAACTAACTAGTCTTTTGCTGGCAGGTCAGTCCTGCTGATTCAGGTGACATTTAACAGTGGACTTTTTTAGGGTCTTAGACTACACTTAGCAAAAGAAAATTGCACTGACAAAAAACTACTGACATAATCATGGCAATATACCATGTGATGCCTCTTGTTTTCCTCGTCTACTTGATCAGGCCCCATGCCAGGCTGCAGAGCTCTAGAGGGGAATTAAGTATGATGCTTGTCCTTAACAAATATTCTCATGAGAGACCCCAAATGACAAAAATGAAGGAAAAACCCAAAGAAAAATTCACATAGCAGTACAAGATAATCAGTTCTATAGAATAGGAGGCAGCTGTTTGGCGATTGGACAGGCTTTCTAAAGAAGTGTTCATGCAGAACAGTCATGAAAGGCAACATTCAGACTGTTGCAATATTTTAAACTAGGGCTGTCTCCTAGTGGCTGAAAGGTTAGGTGATAATGGACTACAAAGACAAAGATAACAGAGCTAGAGAGATGGCTCAGAGGTGAGGAACTTACTGCCCTTGTAGATGACGTAGGTTCAATTCCCAACACCTCCATGTTGGCTCACATGCCCTTTTCTGGCCTCTGCAGGCACTGCACACACATTGCGCTATACACCCATTCAGGCAAACACTCATACACACAAAATAATTTTCAAAATATAAAATAAATACAAGAGACAGATAACAGAATATAAAGGCCCATATTTGCTGTGGTTGAAACTGATCCTGTAACTAGTAGTTCTCACCTCTGCATGAAACAGTGGATCAGAAACTTGTACAAAAATGAGTATCACTGATCACAAAACCAGCATCTGTGGGTTTGATACAGACAAATGGTAACAAATCAAGGCTGAAGATATTGAAAAAGATTTTTGATAGTGAATGATAAGTCTCTCAGACATCAAATGACATTAATGGCATTTTGAGTCTTAAAAGGCATTTTTCCCATGAGTATTTTCCATTAAAACCTTTAGATGTGTTACCTGTTATTAAATATAAATGTTTGACTTCTTTTTTCCACAAAACACGAAGTATACATCATGTGTAATGCTAACCTAATAGGACTACTCTACTGTAATTCATTTCAGCCATGTAATTCACTGTAATTCATTTCATTGCAAATTCACAAACCTCTCATTTTCTAATTCCCTGATTTTTGTTTGACTTGACACAGTCTTTCCATCTGTTAGTCATTTTGCGCTCTTACCCTGCAAGGAAATGTAATGAAACACGACAGAATCCACTAATAAGAGTTTATTAAGATGAAAGGGACAGAGAGTGCCCAGGCCTGTGGGAAACACATGTGAGAGAAGAAAAAGGAGCCGGGAACATGGCGCCGGCTTTTAAAGGCTGGGCATGCACAGGTTGGCGTAACTACTCCATGCATGTGCATAGATCACATGGCTACGTTGCGCGCCTAAGTAAGCATGCTAAGTCACGGATCCTGGTCATGCGAGACGCCTTGACCCGGAAATGGCTATCGTGACCTGGAACTGGCTAGGCGGAAGTGTGAAGGTCCGCCGGGCATACGCAAACACGCCCAACCGTGGGGGCGTGTTGTGAACCCATCACCATCTGAGCCCCATTTAGCACCAGCTTCCCCATGCAATATTTATGTATGCATGCATGTATATGTTTGTGTGTGGTTGTGCGCGCACACAGGCACGTGTGTAACAACAATTAAATTTAAAAGAGGCTGTGAATTTGAAAGAGAGAAAGGGATAGGTAATATGGGAGGTTTGGAGGGAGGAAAAGAAAAGGGGAAATGTTGTGGATATCGCTCTGTATAAATAAAATGCTGATTGGCCAGTGGCCAGGCAGGAAGTATAGGCAGGATAAGCAGAGAAGAGAATTCTGGGAAGTGGAAGACTGAGGCAGAGAGACACTGCCAGCCACTGCCATGAGAAGATGTTAAGATACCGGTAAGCCATGAGCCATGTGGCAACTTATAGATTAATAGAAATGGGTTAATTTAAGATATAAGAACTAGATAACAAGAAGCCTGCTATGGCCATACAGTTCGTAAGCAATATAAGTCTCTGTGTATTTACTTGGTTGGGTCTAAGTGGCTGCGGGACTGGCGGGTGAGAGAGATTTGTCCTGACTGAAGGCCAGGCAGGGCTGGAGAAAACTTCAGCTACAAATGGCGCCCAACGGGTTGGCAAGAATTTCCACCTAAAACCTGAGAAACAAGATTGTAAAACAGAGCTAAAAATAGCTTCCTAGTTATCTCTCTCAAGTTGCCACAGCTACTGTGGTGGGTTCATGGCATGTGAGCTTGACTTGCAGTATGGCGGGAATGAGGCGTCTACAAGTGGCACATTATGCTGCTGCTGCTGTGTGGTAGATTTAGCCTTTACTAGTACAAAAAAAAGTTTCTGGGCTACACACTGTTTTGATAAAAGCATAGACCCACTGCTTCTGATAGTTGATGGTACACATGGCTCCAGACCCAGAGATGGCAGTAAACTGTACCACCGCCATGTTGGGAAGCTGACAGGAGGTGGAGCTATCAGCCACAGTGCCATTTCAGTCTTTGAATGCCACAATTTAAAGCAATAGGTTCACAATAAGACTGATTCAGATGAAATAGTTTACAATTGGAATAAAATATACCTAGGCTTGAAAGAGATAAAAAGAGTGATATATACAGTTATATAAAGAAATGCATAGTTTTAAAAAATAAAGTCTTTAAAGAGACAGTAAAATTAATATAAAAAATAAGCCACATAAAGATGGATATTACACAGAGAATCTGGATTGTATTGTCTTTGGGATTCTTAACTGCAGAAAAACATTTGATTGTAAAAACTGTTGAGTTAAGCCAATATGTATATTTCAAAGGTACCTTGACTTCAAAATTTGGATGTAAGAGCCGGGCGTTGGTGGCGCACGCCTTTAATCCCAGCACTCGGGAGGCAGAGGCAGGTGGATCTCTGTGAGTTCAAGGCCAGCCTGGGCTACCAAGTGAGCTCCAGGAAAGGCGCAAAGCTACACAGAGAAACCCTGTCTCGAAAAACCAAAAAAAAAAAAAAATTGAATGTAAGGATATGTTGCTTTGGAAAGGAGGCTCTCCTTTTGTTTGCACAGAAATCCAGAGGTATGGATTTGTTCCAGATTAAGATACATCAGGTTTGACCAGCCATGAACCACTGAAAAGTCTCTGATGACACCATGGGCCAGATGATCCAACATCCAGAACGGTTTCAAGGCAACTGGCTAAGACAATATAGCTTTATGGACTACTCCATAATCCTAAAATTTTCTTTGTGTCCCCATAAGATACAGCGTCCCCCTCTAGCAGGAAGTAGTAAGAGAAGCTATGCCCAAATTCCCAAATATACCAAGCTGGCTTTGGAGATGGAATTCTCTCACTCCTTCTCTAAACCCAAACATAATACTAAAAAAAAAAAAAAAAAAAAAAAAAATGATTGAGAGGTTCTTTTGTCCCATATCAGAAGAGCCCTCTGGTGTGGGACAGAGAAAATCCAATTTTTTTTTTTTTTGGTTTTTCGAGACAGGGTTTCTCTGTGTAGCTTTGCACCTTTCCTGGAACTCACTTGGTAGCCCAGGCTGGCCTCGAACTGACAGAGATTCGCCTGGCTCTGCCTCCCGAGTGCTGGGATTAAAGGCATGCGCCACCAACGCCTGGCCCAATATTTTTATTTAAATCAAGTTGATTATAAATGAGATCTCTTTCTAAAGAAGAAAAAGAGATATGCTACAGATATGATAGGATGAAAGGGTAGATTAATGAACCTACTTTTAAAGAGCAATAACTTTTTTGAAATGTTTTACATTGGATGGATTTTAGTTTGTTACAAGTTTAAACTTAATTTTGTTATACTGTATATATATATATATATTTCTAGAGACCGGCCCCAGCTCCCATCCTGCCCCGGACTTCCCTTCTGGACAAAGGACAAACCTCCCATCCTGCCCCGGACTTCCCTTCTGGACAAAGCTCCCATCCTGCCCCGGACTTCCCTTCTGGACAAAGAGCTGCCATCTTGCCTCGGATTTCCCATCTGGACAATAACTCCCATCCTGCTTCGGCCTTCCCATCTGGACAACAGCTCCCAACCTGCCTCGCACTTCCCATCTGGGCAAGAGAGTCCCATCTGGACAAGAGAGAGAGACTTCCCGAATCTGTCAGCTCTTTATACACCAAGTGCACCGATAAGACCAAGATCGAGCACAAGGAGATGGGCAGACGTCAAGGCAGAAGTACATACAACAAAATGATGAGCAATACAGCATCACCAGAACCTAGCCCTCCTCCAACATCTAGAGCTAATCATCAAAAAATGGAAGAAGCAGAAGAAAACAGCCTTATGAATAACATCATGAAGAAGGTAGAGGCTTATATAGAAGAACAGACAAAAAAATGGCAAGAACGCTGTAAAAACCTAGAGGAAAGGGCAATTAAATTAGAAGAAAACAATAAAGTCCTGGAAGAAAACAATAAAGCACTGAAAGAAAGCCATGAAAAAGCAATGAAACAGGTCCAAGACCTGCAAAGGGAGATAGAAAAAATGAAGAAGACACAAACAGAGGGAATGCTGGAAATAGAAAATCTAAGTAAACGATCAGGAACTTCAGATGCAAGTATAACCAACAGAATGCAAGAGATGGAAGAGAGGATCTCTGGCGTTGAAGATAAGGTAGAAGAAATAGATTCATCAGTCAAAGAAAACACTAAAGCCAACAAAGTCATGACCCAAAATGTCCAAGAAATCTGGGACACCATGAAAAGACCAAACCTGCGAATAATAGGGATAGAAGAAGGAGAAGAATACCAACTTAAAGGCACAGAAAATATATTCAACAAGATCATAGAAGAAAACTTTCCCAACTTAAAGAAGGAAATGCCTATGAAGATACAAGAAGCCTATAGAACACCAAACAGACTAGACCCCCAAAAAAAGTCCCCTCGCCACATAATAATTAAACAACTAAACATACAGAATAAAGAAAGAATATTAAGAGCAGCAAAGGAAAAAGGCCAAGTGACCTATAAAGGCAAACCCATCAGAATAACACCCGATTTCTCAATGGAGACTTTGAAAGCCAGAAGAACATGGACAGATGTAATGCAGACACTAAGAGACCATGGATGCCAGCCTAGACTAATATACCCAGCAAAACTTTCAATCATCATAGACGGAGTGAACAAGACATTTCAAGACAAAGCCAGATTTAAACAATACTTATCCACAAACCCAGCCCTACAGAAAGCACTAGAAGGAAAATTCCAACCCAAGGAA
>CABHPH010132087.1:2770-40365 GCA_902168325.1 Peromyscus nudipes | reverse complement strand
TTGGTCCCTATTACTTTGTCTTTAGTCCCTGTTCATTTGTCTTTAGTCCCCCCTTTTTTTGTCTTTAGTCCCCCTTTTTCTTTTTCCTTTTTTCTTTAGTCCCCCTTTTTTCCTTTAGTCCCTTTTTTCTTTTTTCTTTAGTCCCTGTTCATGGCGTCATTCTGTGGGGCGTTTACCCACCAACCCCACAGCTCCCCAGAGTTTTCTTGAGTGTGAGCAGCAGGAAATATTAGATAAAAGGATTTATTGTGGAGAATATTGCAGAGATAAACAGATAGAAAATAAAGGATAGCCTCGAGAGGGCCTGGAACCTATTCCAACGGGCCCCGACAGTCTCTGCCCCAGAGTTTTTATAGAGACGCCAAGGGGTGGAGCAAATGACCTCTTCCCCCAGCACAGCCAAATGCAGACCATCTCAGACACCTGCACTCAGGCCCGTGGTCCTAATCATCCTCTATGTGAACCTGCTGGGTAAAGCCACAAAGAACCCGAGAACGGGCTCCCACACCACACATTAGGCAGGGCTCGGGGAATCCAGATGAAGAGAGGGAGGAAGGATTGTAGGAACCAGAGGGGTCAAGGACACCACAAGAAAATCCACAGAATCAACTAACCTGAGCTCATAAGGGCTCACAGAGACTGAAATGGCAACCAGGGAGCCTGTATGGGACTGACCTAGGCCCTCTGCATATATGTTACAGTTGTGTAGCTTGGTCCTCTTGTGGGACTCCTAACAGTGGGAACAGGGGCTGTCTCCAACTCCTTTACAGACTTTTGGAACCCTACTCTTCATACTGAGTCACCTTGCCCCAGCCTTAATACATGGAGAGGTGCTGTGGTATAATCCTCTTGTACACTGTAAAGATTTGTCACTCGAATTGGTTTAATAAAATGCCAATTGGCCAGTAGCCAGGTAGGAAGTATAGGTATAAGCGGGGTGACCAAACTAGGGATGATGGGAAGGAGAGGAGCGCAGTTAGGAGTCACCAGCCAGACACAGAGGGAGCAGGAGATGAATGTGCAATGCTAGTAAAGGTACCACCACATGGCAGAGTGTAAATAAGGAATATGGGTTAATTTAAAATGTAGGAGCTAGTTAGTAATAAGCCTGAGCTATTGGCTGAGCATTTACAATTAATACAAATCTCTGTATGGTAATTTGGAAGCGGCTCCTGGGACAGGAAAACTCCACCTACAGGGAGGTGCTTAGTCTTACTGCAACTCAATATGCCCATATTGAGCAACTCAGTATGCTCAATATGCCATGTTTTGTTGATACTCATGGGAGACCTGCCCTTTCCTAAACATAAACGAAGGAGGAGGGGATTAGGGGTTGGGAATAGAGGGTAGGGTAGGGGAGGGACTTGGAGGAGACATCCAATACTATGATATTTTTGTCACAGAACCTCAAGGAATCAAGCTGGCAGTGAGCTGAAAGTGTCTTACCTGCTAGCTACCTTTCATAGTGCCAAAGGGTGCTATTCAGGCTACTGGAGAAAGAAACGTTATTAATGGTCTTATTTTGCAGCTATGAACTCTGTAATCTACATTATTGGCATGTCAGAAAATATTTACCTAAGGTTGCAATAGCAGAATGACAGCTACTTGGGTAATGAACTACTTTGAATGTCTTTTAAGCCTGTTTCACAGGAGGGAATCCATCTCTGGTACTGTTATACTGGTCAATACTCGATGG
Source organism: Peromyscus nudipes (assembly GCA_902168325.1). Lineage (NCBI taxonomy): Eukaryota > Metazoa > Chordata > Mammalia > Rodentia > Cricetidae > Peromyscus > Peromyscus nudipes. Next base: position 38,669 of record CABHPH010132087.1, on the reverse strand, counting down.
TTAGGAAATCATGAGTGCAATGGAGGAAACTTCTACTGCTCTCTCGCTGAATAAACATTATCAAGCTTATTTCTAAATATTTACAGATTTTTTTTGTTTTGTTTTGAGATGGAGTCTCACTGTGAAGCTCTGGCTGGCCTGGAACTTGATATGTAGACCAGGCCTGGCGGCAAACTCACAGACGTGTGCCTGCCTCTGCCTCTGGAGTGCTGGGTTTAAAGGCATAAACCAACCACATATGCCCTAAACTTTTACATTTATACCCATATATTACTGCTCTTCTCATCCTTCTGTTCAGCCAGGTAGTAATAGCACACACTTTTAATCCCAGCACTCAGGAGGCAGAGGCAGACAGATCTGTGAGTTCAAGGCCAGCCTGGTCCACAGATCGAGTTCCAGGACAGTCAGAGCCGCACAGAGAAACCTTGTCTCTAAATAAACAAGCAAGCAAGCAAACAAACAAACAAACAAATAAATTAAGAGGCTTCTGTTTGCAGTGGGTGACAATGAAGAGATGTGTAACAGGTCAAAGAATTGAAAATAACCGACTGTTGACTACACATCTCTAAATGGAGCATGTCTGTTTCCTTTCCACCGTTCAGGGAACATTGCAAAAATGGGGGTAGAAAGAAATCAAAACTGGGGTGCAGGATAAGCGCCGTGGAACACTATCTTCTGGATGTGATATGGCTTTCCACCTATGAACTCACAGTAGCTATAGTTTCAAACTGAAGAATAGCACAAGATGAGACCACTAAACATTTCATGATGAATAGATAGAGGCATATGAAGTATCATAGCTCTCTGAGAAACTTATGGTCTAACTAGTTGCTGAGGTTGGGGGAATCATTATATTTGATGTTATAGCCATTGCTAATTTGCCCAGAGTATGGTTAATAGCGTCCCAACTATACTCGTGCAGGCAACACCAATTATATTTACTAGGTCAGAAAAAACAAACAAACCTCCAAATAACAATAATAAAATACTTGAAAGTAGGATTGAGAACTTATTGGAAAGAAGAGGTATAGCACAAGTGAGGGGGGATGAGAAAAGGTAATGGGAGGTAAAAATCCAAATACATTATACATGTGTATGGATTTGTCAAAGAATTAAAAAAAAAACTTCATTGAACTTACATAAAAACAGACGTTAACACCATTGAAATAGAATGGAGAATACAGGCCTAAACCCGCACAGACAAACACCTAATTTTTGACAAAGCTGTCAAAAATAAACAATTAAAGAAAAAGATGGCCTCTTTAACAAACAATGGTAGAAAACTGCATTTCCATATGTAAAAGATTAAAACTAGATCATAACACCCTGCACAAAAAAAATAACTGAAAGGTCTTCACATAAGACCTGAAACATTGACACTGCTAGAGGCATACATAAGGGAAGCCCTTAATGATACATACATAGGCAGGGCATTCCTGAACCGGACTCTATTATCACAGGAAATACCAAAAAGTGACAAATAGGAGTCTATGAAATTAAGCACACCCTTTGCAGCAGAAGAAACTATAAGCAGAGTGAAGAGATAGCCTTCAGAAAAAAAAGAATCTGCCAGCTATATTTTAGGCAGAAGTTAATATGCAGAACACATAATAAACTGCAAAAATTAAATATAAAAAATCCTTAATCTTCTAATCAATAGGGCTACACATTGAACAGATAGTTCTCAAAGGAAGAAACACAAATGACCTTGAAATGTGTCCAACAACCTTAGCCATCAGAGAAATGGAAATTAAAGCTAGTTTGAGATTCCTTTTCACCCCAGTCAGAATAAATGCTCCCCTGACACTGCCTTGAGGTCCAGGAACCAGAGAATGGATAGCCCAGAGACCTAGACCTAGAATAGAAGCAGGGGAAAAAGTCAATGAAATTATTACTAAGCATGTTTTGCTATATTCATAGACAGGAGCCTAGCATAATTGTCATCAGAGAGTCTTCATCCAGCAACTGATAGAAACAAATGCAGAGACACTCAGCCAAATTCAGGGAATCCTGCAGAAGAGGGGGAGAAAAGATTGTAGGAGCTAGAGGGGTCAAGGACACCACAAGAAAACCCACAGAATCAACAGACCTGGGCTCATAGGGGTTCACACAGACTGAACCAACAACCAGGGAGCCTGCATGGAACTGACTTGGACACTCTGCAAAAATGTTAGGATTGTGTAGCTTGGTGTTCTTGTGGGACTGCTAACAGTGGGAACAGGGGCTGTCTTTGACTGTTTTGTCTGCTCTTGGGACCCTTTCCCTCCCACTGGGTCCCTTTGCCTTAATATGAGGGTTTGTGCCTAGGTCTTTTTTAGAGCAGAAAATATAATCCAAATGATCTCTGTACCAGTTAAAATGACAGACTTAGCTGCTACCTGGGCGGTTACCCTAGGTTCCCTCATGGTAATCTCAATGGTTTCATTGGGGACAGTGTGTCAGTCTTTGGCTGTCACATAGGACAGCATTAGCCTTTTAGCTGCCAGACCCAGAAGGTCTGAGAGATTTTCCTGTGGAGGAGGAACTTGGAAAAACTGACCTACCTGGGTGAAGCCTATCTGGGCAACCCAATAGTGAGTACAGTTTGGGCAGGGTCTTGGCAGTAGGCGAGACCCAGGGAAGTTCTTTTTTTTCCCACTTTTTTAAATTTATTTTTCTATTGTCAGCTTGATACAGTATAAATTCTTATCCTAATTGTGAAATGTTTCATTGAGGCTTGCCCAGTAATTGAGTAAAACCAAAACTTATTATACCCAAGAAATGTTCAATCATACCACAAAGATACATGCTCAACTATGTTCATAGCAGTACTATTTGTAATAGCCAGAACCTGGAAACAACCTAGATGCCCCTCAACTGAAGAATGGATTAAGAAAATGTGGTACATACACACAATGGAGTACTACTCAGCAGAGAAAAACAATGACATCATGAAATTTGCAGGCAAATGGATGGATCTAGAAAAAATCATCCTGAGTGAGGTAACCCAGACTCAGAAGGACAAACATGGTATGTACTCACTCATAAGTGGATTCTAGATATAGAGCAAAGAACAATCAGACTGCAACCCACAGAACCAGGGAGGCTATATAGCAGGGGGGACCCTAGGATGACTGTGGCTTATAATAAGTGCCTAGTCTTACTGTAACTTGTTATGCCATGTTTGGTTGGTATCACTGGGAGGCCTGCTCTTTTCTGGAGGGAAATGGGGGAGGAGTGGATCTGGGGAGAGGAGAATGGGGAAGGGGGGGAGAAGAAGAGGTAGGGGAAACTGCAATTGGGATGTAATATAGGAGAGAAGAATAAATTGAAAAAATGTTAAAAATACAAAAGGGGAGGGAAGTACCCCTATCTGATGCATAAATTGTGCCGTTTGTGCACAAAGAACTTGGTCATTTAGAACATTCTAGGGACTCCAGACATCATGAGCATTTCCAAAGTGAGGATCTCCAATGCTTATGTGCATCGCACACTCTACGTAAAGCTGTACTACTGTGTGACTTATGTCACCCACTGCAAAGAATTGACATTGGGAAGTCCCATGACCTCCACTACTGCCTATGCAAAAAGCTAATTTCTGGGGCAGGGGGAGACCCAAATGAAAACTATAAAAAAATATTCAAGCTAAAGGAAAAAATCTCACTCTTCATATTTTTGTGTATGTATCCATATATAATCATTTATGTGATAAATGAATAAACCTAGTTTCCCACAAGTCATGTATTTTCACAAGAAATATCTGTTTTGTATAACTAATTTTAAACTTTTTTAGATTTATCGTGTATGTATGAATTTTTTGCCTGCATATATATTTGTATATGTATGTGCACCATGTGAATACCTAGTACCCACAGAGGTCAGAAGGCATCAGATCCCCTGGAACAGAAGTTACAGATGGCTGGGTTCTGTGAACTGAATTGGGGTCCTCTGCAAGTGCAGCCAGTGTGCTTAACTGCTGGGCTAGCTCTCCAGCCCCTCTATAACTAATTTACAAGAAGATGGCATTTCTCATCTCTTCTTTTTTGTGTTGCTTTGTTTTTATCTTTTTACCTTTGAGTCAAGATCGTAACCTGTAACGAAGGCTGGTATGAAAAAGTCAATTCTCATCTCAGCCCCTTGAGTGCCAGGATTACAAATATGTGCCACAAGACCTGGCTAATTACATGGCATTTCCTGTTATATTTTTTAATCTGCCTCTCCTATTTTTAGGTTGACCTCAAACTTGCTATGTAGCCAAGGTTGGCCTTGACCTCCTGATCCTCCTTGCCTCTAATTTCCTAGTGCTGAGATTACAGGCATATACCATAATACACAATGTATGTGGCATCTCACTGAAGCCAAAATGAGCCCAATGAGTTCCTATGACACTTCTTTCAAAGGACTGAGCCAGTAATTAATGTAACCATTCAGAGCACAGTTATTCCTTAGGGAATGCAAGTTCAAGTCTGTTAACACCAAAGTAATATTTATACATAATTTAATTTTCCCCTCCTGTGTGGTGCTGGATAAAGACCAGGGCCTTACACCAACTAGAATCTCAATATGCAGCCAAGGCTAGCCTGAAACTTAAGATCCTTCTGTATCCACATTGCGAGTACTGGGATTATTACCATGACTGATTTGTCTGTTTTGAGATCTCAGTATATGCTGCGGAGGCTGCTTTGAACTCATCCTGCCTCAGCCCCCTGCCAATAGCTGTGACTACAGATGAGTCACAGCTGACAGTCTCACATCTCTGCAAACCTCCCTTCTCTGCTTCCTTTACTGCATAACAGTTATCACCATTTAAGATGTAATACGTTTGACTTGTTGGTTTATTGTCTTCTGCTAGAATATGAATTTTGTTCCATACTTGTCTCTGGCTTAGAAAGAAGTGTGTGGCACACTGTCATGATCAATTACTATTCTAAAAATGAATAAACACAGAAACTATAAATAAGTGCCACAGGTACTGGGAGTAACATGGGGGTGGGGGGAAGAGCCCTAAACACTGCTGGTGGTAATGTAAACTAGTAAAGCCATTTTAGAATGCAGTTGCTCCAAAAACTAAAAGCAGAACCACCATATGACCCAGCTATGTCTTTCCTGGGTATCAACTCCAAAGAACTCTTCATTACTACCCCCAGAGACAACTGCATGATCATGTTCATTGCTATACTATTCACAATAGGTAGAAAATTGAGCCAGCCTAGATTTCCATTAACACATTAATGAATAAAGAAGGTGTAGTACATATGCACAGTAGAATTTTATTCAGCTCTAAGGAAAAATAAAATCATGGTATTTTTAGGAAAATGGGTGGAATAACAATTTTTGGTGATTTTATCCTGACAGTTTTATATATTTATTTAGTGGATTATAGGTATTTCACCCCCTCCCTCTCCCATTGAAACCCCTCTTTCTAACAAACTGTCCTTTCATGTCTTCTTTCTATGACCCACTATTCATCAGTGAATGAAATGTCAATCTCTCTTTCAACAACCATTAACTGGCAACAGTCTCTCAGGGAGGGTTGGAACCTCGTGGTCCCTTCCCCATTCCCTGATGATATGTTGATGGGGGCTAACCTTGAATGGGTCTTGTGCCTATAACCATAGCTGCAGTAAGTTCATTAATGTAAGGCTATGCCGTGTCAAGAAGACATCTTTCTGCTGTACATCTCCCTATCATCTGACTCTCCCGACCTTACATATTCTTAGCACTTTGGTTGGTTATGGGTTTCTGCATTAACTTCTGCCATGACCATAAGAAGTTTTTTTGATGAAGGGTGGGCACGGAACTAAATATGAGTATTTAGAAGGCAGTTTGACAACATGAACATTTAGCAAAACCATAATAGTGGGGAACTTAAAATTTATTATATTAAGCAAAGTAATTTAGATTCGGAGAGTCAAATACAACATTTTCTCTTATAGGTGGATCCTAGCTCTTAATTTTTATATGTGTGTATATATGTGCATGCAAGTGTGAGCATATGTCTGCAAACTAGAAAGGAGAGCAATTGAGAGTAAACACAGGTCTTAGGAGAAGGGGGACGGGAAGGGGGCAGATAAGGGAAAACAGAAGGGGGCTACTTTGGAGAAGAGGGGGGCCTAGTCCAAGGGGTTCAGGGGATGGAGAGGGAAAAGGATCAACAGATTGTGTATGAGAATTCCACTCCGAAGCTTATTTCTTCATTTTAAATTAACCACATATTTTTCAACTCTTAAAAGTGAAAAAACCAGAATTACAAGTGGCAATTGGTAGGAAATCATGCCAAGCACAACAAATTGCAGGCACACCTTGTCAATGGGTGGCACAACACCTGTGTCTTCATTTACATGCCTCTAATTAAAAACTTGGTGCCACTGTTAGTGGAATTTCAAAAAATATGCCAGTTTGATGTCCAAAATACATGCATTACAGAAATAGAGGAAATCCATGTTTTGGGAAACAAATTTTGCAGATTTCCCATTTAATACCTGGCTGGAATTCAGAACTACTAATTGACACTCTGTGGAAGGTCCACAGAACTGGCCAAAAAGTGAGAGTGTGTGCCTCTGCTGTGAACAGGTGTCTGAAGGCCCTCCCTCAAGAACTTGGGCATGGAGCACCCTGAGCCTCTCTGTGAGCAATACTTCCACAGACAATCTGACCCTCCTGATCACCAGCAGGGGCTGACTGGTGGGCCACGCCTTGCACAGCAACTCCCAGAAGACGAAAAGCCAGGGGTATTTCTGGGAGCATAGGGAGCTGTGAAAAGGCCCCCTCGCCACCCACTCATGTGCAAATCATAAAACACATCAAGAAATGAATTCAAATGATCAGAAAGAATTAAACCGTGTGCCCTCTCAACATTTTTCCCTTCTCCACAAACTCACTAGCCTGGTGGCAGCCCCTTTGAGGCCCTGGTTGTCACATGTATGCTTCTTGCAAGCCTCCAGATAGATAGAGCATCTTGACAGATTTCCTGGTCTGCAAAGGCATTACTGGAAGTATCATGTGTCCTTTGCCATGAGGATTTATTCACAAGTTTCCACGGAAGCAAGCCTGCTAGACGAATGTGGTGAAAGTGGAGGTACACAGGGCCATTAAGTCCTGGCTCCTCTGTAGCAGGAAAAGTGCAATACAGGACACAACATGCAACAATGCCTTTTATTATGCAAACTAAATGGCGGTGGGGGGGCAATAGAACAATTGGCCCCAGGGGTGGCTATTTCTTGGCCTATGTGTGTTAAGTCGGCTTCTAATTCAGGTCATGGGCGAGGGTTTACAAAGAAACAGAAACAATAATGTAGATGTAGAGGACCTCCAAGGGCTCCTTTTAGGACTTTTGCATGAAGAATTCCTTTGAGACCTAGTCCTTGGTCTGGAGGAAAAGAGTTGGGATATTAGAAGAGCCTGGTACTCTGAGTTCCATCTGCAGGCACTGGGACTCCATCTTGCTGAAGGCCCAGGGACATTTATCTTTCACCCACTTAATTCTCGGGCCTCACCTGGACTGTACCAAGGACCTCATCATCTCCAATGCTGTCCCACTCGTCCTCAAGATACCTGGCAGGAGGCAGGGGTGGGGGGTGGGGAGAAGGACAGTTAACATCCATTATTAACACAAGAAAGATGCAGTGACCACAAAGTGCCACCACTTAATCTATGCTACTCATTTACTGGGACATGTGTGCCAGATTTAGCACTATTATAATGGTGAAAAAAAGACCTCGGGGAACCCACAATGTTTGTCATCACCTAGGCCCAGAAGTCAAAGCAGAAACACAGGGACATTCCTAACAGCAGACCTTAAAAAAGAAGCCCAAGAAAATAACAAGTGGAAATTAAAAATTACAAAATTTCCCATTGTTTTTAAATTGAGATTTTAGTCGTATCTTAGAATTTACTACTAGCCAGGCGGTGTTGGCGCACGCCTTTAATCCCAGCACTCAGGAGGCAGAGGCAGGCGATCTCTGTGAGTTCGAGGCCAGCCTGGGCTACAGAGTGAGTTGCAGGAAAGGTGCAAAGCTACATAGAAAAACCCTGTCTTAAAAAAAAAAAAAAAGAATTTACTACTTTAAGGTGTACAATTCGGCCGGGCGGTGGTGGCGCACGCCTTTAATCCCAGCACTAGGGAGGCAGAGCCAGGCGGATCTCTGTGAGTTCGAGGCCAGCCTGGGCTACCAAGTAAGCTCCAGGAAAGGCGCAAAGCTACACAGAGAAACCCTGTCTCGAAAAACCAAAAAAAAAAAAGGTGTACAATTCAGTGATTTTCTATATATTCAAAATATTATACAGCTGTCACAGTTATCCAATTCCAGAGCGTTTTCCTCATCTTAAATAGAAAATGAAGAACAAACATAACCCCTTATCTTTTAGCAGTTACTCCTATATTTCCCTTTCTAGATACTATAGTAACCACTGATCTGCTTCAATGGATCTGTCCTTTTGTTTCAGATAGTCTCACGTACCCCAGGCTACCCTTGAACTCACTGTGTAGTCTACAACTATTGTGTTAAGCTCCTGTCCCTCCCATCTCTACCTACCAAGTGCTGTAATTATATACATTCATTACAAAGTTCAGACTTATCTGACCTATTTATTTATTCATTTCGTTTTGTTTTTTGAGTCATGGTCTCACTTTGTAGTCCTGTCTGGCCTGGAACTCCCTATGTAGACGAGACTGACTTCAAACTCAGACTCACTGGTCTCTGCCTCCCAAGTGCTAGGATTAAAAGCATGCACCACTACACCTGGCCTACATCTTCTTGATTGACGATTGATATGAAGGTCCACGCTCACTGTGGGTGGGGCCGCCCCTGAGCTGATGATCCTGGGTGCTCTAAGAAAGCAGGCTGAGCAAGCCAGGAGGTATAAGCCAGCCAGCAGCACCCCTCCATGGCCTCTGCTCTAGATCCTGCCTCCAAGTTCCTGCTTTGTGTTCCTGTCCTGATGTCCCTCACTGATGGGAGTTTGACCTGAGAGTTGCAAACTGAAGTAAACTCTTTCCTCTCCAAGTTGCTTTATCACATCAATGGAAAATTTAACGAAGATAGCAGGTGAAAGGCGCTGCCATCAAGTCTGACAACCTGAATTTGATTCCCTGAACTGCACTTGGTGGAAAGAGAGAACTGACTTCTGAAAGGTGTCCTCCACCCTCCACACAGTCCTCACAGCGTGCATTTACAAAACATAAGTGAATGTAGTGGATTATTTAAAAATGGTACATTATTAAATTCTAAGAATTTGTCATGTATTTTAGAGGCAAGTTCTTTATCAAACATACACAAATATTTCTGATTTATTGAATTCATCTTTCGTTTTTTTAGAATTTTTAAATTTTTTAATTGAAAATTTATACAATATATTCTGATCATGGTTTCCTGCCTCCATCTCTTCCCATATCTTCTTCACCTCCCCACCCATCTGATTCCATGCCTTCTTTCTCTCTCTACTTGGAAAACAGGTACATTTAAAAAACTAACAAACCAGAATTTAAAAAAAAAACTGAAAAAGCACAAGAAATACACATACACCATTAAAAAAAAAAACCAGAAACCACAATATACCAGCAATAGTCCAGTGAGATTTAAAAAAAAAAAAAGCCCAAACAAAGCAATATGAGACAAAAGAAAATCTTCAAATACACCACTGAATGTCTTGTGTTGACCATTTACTGCTGAGCATGGGGTCTATCCTTAAGTGTGGTTTATAAAGCCAGTAAGACTTCATTGGAGAAAACCCATTTTTTTTCCTTTGGGACAGATTATCAATTGGAAATAGCTTCTAGGTCATTTTTTATTTCACTGATAATATTTTTGAAGCAAAATAATTTGAAAGTTGATAAAATCTACTTTATCTGATTTTACATTTTTTGTATGTTTGTTGCTATATATCACAAACCATTGTCTAATTCAATAACACAGATCCTCTGTTTTCTTATGAGACTTTTATAGTTTTGACCCCTGGCTTTTGAGATTTATGCACGTATTTCTTAGACAGAGTCTCATGTAACCCAGAGAGATCTTGAACTTGTTATGCAGATGAAGTTGAGATTGAACTTCTGTGTACTAGCACTTCAGGTGTGCACAGCTCTGCTCAGTTTATGTGTTGCTGGGAATTGATCCCAGGACTGTGTGCTCCACAGGTAAGCTCTCTACCAATTGAGCTATATAACCAGCTCATCTTCCCCTTCACTGCAAAAGCCTGAGCTATCTGTTTTTCTTAGTTTCTTTCTTTCTTTCTTTCTTTCTTTCTTTCTTTCTTTCTTTCTTTTTCTTTCTTTCTTTCTTTCTTTCTTTCTTTCTTTTCTTTCTTTCTTTTCTTTCTTTCTCTTTCTTTCTTTCTTCTTTGTGTTTGTTTTTTTGTTTGTTTGTTGAAATAAGGCCTCCCTAACTGGCCTGGATCTCATTTTGAGACCAGGTTGCCTTTGACTCAGGGATCTGCCCGCCTCTGCCTCCTGAGTGCTGGGATTAAAGGTGTGAGCCACCATACTTGGCACCAGACCCACTTTTATTTTATTTTATTTTTTTTTGTTTTGGTTTTGGGTTTTTTTTTTTTTTCAGTTTTTCGAGACAGGGTTTCTCTGTGTAGTTTTGGTGTCTGTTCTGGATCTCGCTCTGTAGACCAGGCTAGCCTCGAACTCACAGAGATTCACCTGGCTCTGCCTCCCGAGTGCTGGGATTAAAGGCGTGCACCACCGCCGCCTGGCTAGTTATTCTTATATGTGATTCTTTTGTGAGTGGGATAACCAGTTGTCCCTGCACCAGTTGCTGAAAAAGATATTTGTCCCTCTTGGTATTTTTGGTGTATTTGGTTTGAAAATCAATTTTCTATCAATATGAAAGTACATGGTTTTATATTTTTGGACTTGTACTTTGTCAATTATTCTATGTATCTGTTCTTGGACCTATATATAGCACCTAGCATTTTTTTCTTACACTTTAGTGCAAGTTTATAGTAACTTTGCAGTAAGTTTTCCAACTACCTTCTTAATTCTCAAGATTATTTTACTATTATGGGTTCACTTTACCTTCATTTGAATTTTAAGGTTGACCTGCAAGTCTCTACAGAGGTGGTGGCTGAAATTTTTATATGGGTTGAATGGGCATAGAATACCAACAAAAAAACTGGGGAGTTTGCTCCCCTAATATTGTTAAGTGTTCTAGTTCAGGAACATAAAATACCCATCCATTTAAGCCTTATTTATTTCTGTAATACTTTTCCACATCTTTGCTAAACATCCCTGGGTATGTTTCTTTTTCATGATATTGCAAATGGAATTGGTTTCTAAACTTACTTTTTAATTGTTCATTGCTAGAATAGAGTAATACAACTGAATTTTGTATATAGATTTTTAACCCTGAAATAAGGCTGACACATCTCATTATTTATACCTTCTAATGTTTTCCTTACAATTTGACACATAGTAGTATATCACGTTATCTGATAGAAACATTACATTGTTTTAAATTGTTTATAACATCACTATACAATTAACACATATCTTTAAAATTTCGGTTCATGACTTGGCTTCACAACATCTGAACAGCTGTAAATTTTTATTAAATCTCAACTTCTTTTAACTCAAGGTTATTGCCAGTGATTCCGAGAACTCACTTCAAATCAGTCTGGGTGGAGGAATCCTTCATCTGCTGACGATTCTGGGCATAGAAGATTGTGGGCATGGTGGTAGAGAAGGCCTTCTTGGTCTCTGAAGGGCTGGCATCCCTCAGAATCATTTCATCATTCACAATGCAAAGCCTGGAAGAAAAGTGGCCTTTCAGAGCAAACCCCTACTCTATTTGCGTGCTTCATTAGCTGATCTCCATTTCCCCTGTCATAGGATTACCTTTTGAAAGATTTCCTATCAGCTTCATTAAATTGTAGATTTAACTCTAGCTTGTTTACTACCCTTTGCAAAAGAAGTGGCCACTTGCACATTGCACATTTTCAGAGAACACTGCCTCACAGTGAAGACTAATAACTTGCCCAAGGTCACACAGTTAAATAGTGAGTGTCAAGAAAAAAAAAATCAGCCCATGCTCATAATCACTTACTGAGACAACTTCTTAGAGCTACTTGTTTGCACTCTATGGTACTGGGAATTTCCCAAGAGTATACTAATGCACCACTGGTTAAATGGGCATTTCTATAGCCACGCACAACATAGTACTCACCTGAAATATCTGCCAGTAGTTAAGATGAATGTCCGGGTAAAGGCACGAATACATCCCTCAGACTTTCCTTCCACTTCAATGGCAACAAAACAAACAAACAAACAAACCCACTGGGGTTGCACATGATTTAAAAACCCACACACCATTCCCCAATGAGAGTCTGACCAGATACTCTGTCACTCAGAAGGAAGTCATACTGGGACAATTTTCACTGAGCGTCAGGAGAAGATTCAGGGAAAGAGGGAAATAATAGAAATACTCAGTTTTCCATGATAGGGCCCCCTTAATGTAGACTAGTTTCCTTGACAAATTTAATCCACTTTATTCCTATGTCCTAGCTGCCTAAGGAATGGCTATTATTAACCGTGTTGGGGAAATGAGGAAACTAAAGGGTTAATAGGTCACAGTTCAGAAAGTAAAGACTTGAAATGAGAGCAATCAAACTCTATAGCCGTAATAATGCCTGAACTGTGCAGGGCAGACAGACATGGGTGGAAAACAACATGTGGGAAGCAATGAATCAGTAAGAAGAGGAGAGAACGAAAAGGGAACAGGAGGGTGGGGAGCTGGCAAGGTTCTGGCAGGAACCTCTGCTAAGAGAAAGGAGCCCCCCAAACACTTACTTTCTTTGAACAACCCATTGACAGAAAAGCAGATCATCTTTTCCTGAAAAAAAAGAAAATGGTAGCTGGGCAGTGCTGGCGCACGCCTTTAATCCCAACACTCGGGAGGCAGAGCCAGGCGGATCTTTGTGAGTTCGAGGCCAGCCTGGGCTACCAAGTGAGTTCCAGGAAAGGCTCAAAGCTACACAGAGAAACCCTGTCTCGAAAAACACAAAAAACAAAAAAAAAAGAAAGAAAAGAAAAGAAAATGGTAAACTAAGGCTTTGACTATTCTTCCAAAACTTCTTACTTACTTGTACCTTTCTGATCATTCCTAAGGGAAGAAAGAGGTACTCACTGTCTGGGCACACATGTCCACTACACAGGAATTTAAATCGTGCTGAGTTTTTGGCAGTTCATGAAGGCAGGTTACAATGTTACATTTTTTGTGCTTCAGCAGCCGCAACCGCAAAACTGTGTAAAGTAGAGAATCAGAGAGGGGCGTCATAATACCCTACTGGACCGTGAGCCGTTTCACTGCCTTCTTGACCACTTCACTCCATCCTTACCGGAGTCCTTGAGCTTCTTCATGTTCCTACTGTCCTTGCAGTACTCTTCTAAACTCCTTCTGGGGAAAGAACAAGCGGGCAGGTATTTCAGTCATCACGGGTGGGTTTCACCCTTGGGTGTGCCAGAGGCGGAACCTGCTGTCCCAGAATAAAGCTTCAGCTGTGATACTCACATGTCTGGCTTGTTGGAGTTGAAGGTAATGGTCAGGGAGAAGCAGGCATCTGCATGGTAAGCAGTGAGGAGACTGCGTCGATCACCATAGTCGTAGATCAAGTAATACCTGTGAGAAGTGCAGCCAAGGGAGCAGTCTATCTCTAGTCCAAGTCCCAAGGGATACCTGAAAACTCTTAGAGCAAACTTGTGCTAAGACAGCCCAGCCTAGCCTTCTACTTTCTCATACTCCCGGGGTTACTCACTGAAGCATAAATTGCACGACCAGATTCTTCAGACTTTCAGATCCTCTATAGCTTTCCTGAAATGAAAGACACTTTTAAACTACATGGTTGACAAAAACTTCCCTTGCAACTCCTTGAATCTTGATGGTCCCCGCTCACCTTACGTGGTTTTATTATTTCCAAGGTATCATCGTCAACTGTTGGGAATAACTTCCAGCCATCCTGCAGGAAAGAAGCAGTTAGGAGCACAGAAGAGGGACATGGCATATGATGCCCTAGGAGCTAAAGAGACCGAAGAACAAGGATAGAAGGATAAGAGCCAGGTGTGAAATGGCCCAAGAAAGAGCATGAGCTGTGAGATTACAGTGAATGTCTGAAAGATATCTCCCCCTTTCTCCTCCTTCTGTCTTTTTTTTTTCTTTCAAGAATCCATAGCACTTAAAAAGAATACTAGTCTGAGGTACACATGTTATTCAGGAAGAATGGAGGTCTTGTATTTGAAGAAGAGGAGACAAATGATGAAACTAGGACCTTACCAAGCGTAACAACTCTGGGAAGCAGTTCAGAACAGCACTGTTGAAAAACCAAAAACCACAAGAAGTGACTGACAGTTCAAGTCTTCATAGCGTAGCATTTCTCCCCGTGTCCCCACCTGCCGCTGGTTCTCCCTCTTGTTCTTCTCTCTCTCCTTACCTGCCTCCCATGCCTGGGTAACTCCCACCCACATTTCACTGGCCCCCTTCCCAAGGGCCACAAGAAGCCACATTGGGAGGCCAGGGCCCAGGGCTTCCTCCTCTCCCTGCATCCCCCCTCTTCCTTAGAGTCTTCAGAGAAGGCCTTTAAAGGAGTAGGGCATAGAACTGGAGCTCAAGGCCCTGTCACCTTGCCAGGTGTCCGGGTGTCTTTGAAATGCTGGGAAATGGAGTTGAGGGAGGCAGGGCTCAAGGCAAGAAGGAGATGGCAGGGGATAGTAGATGGTGACAGAAATGGTAAGGGGAGAATGGCGAAGGACAAGAGGGAGACAGGGAGAGTAAAGGCAAAGGAGACAGAAGGAACAATGCAAAGGGAATGGGAGATGTTTTGTCTAGTCTGGGACAGCAGGTTTAGGGTCTTATAGGACAAAAGGGCTCCCCTGCTGGGGTCATTTCCTTCATACCTGCTGGGCTAGTCCAGGGACCCAAAGCAGGAATGAAAACAAGCATCCTACTGAGCCTGGCAGGACATACAGCCTCTAATTTTCCTGAGTGAGCTGAGGATAAAGAGCATCCCTGGAGGCAAGTGTCATTCCCCAGAAGCAGAAGTGATATGAGTGAGTTCCCAGCTCAGCATGGCATGGAAACCCTATGGCCTCCCATTATGATCGCTTGGTTCTCTCCTGAAGACTCCTGTGCACCTGTGCCTGTCTGAATGTGGGTCCTATCCAAGGAATCAACTTGCCTGTCTCAGGCTACCCAAGGCTCCTCTTAGATGCTAGATAGGATGATGAGCAATGTAGATTGGTCCATAGGTATAGGCAGGGAAGGAAGGAGGGGTGGAGGCATCGTGAGGCCAGACCTTCTGTCTCCTCAATCTCTGCTGCACTCTGCCTTCCCTTCCTGCTACAGGAGCCTTCAGCTCCCCAGTCATGGCCCACTCCTGGATCCCTGATCCAGAGAGCCCAGGTTTCCCCCCAAGGAAGAGAGAGATCCCAGCAGTAGATCAGAGGAAGCGATGTCCACATCAGCATCACCTAGGACCTCAGCCTGGGGCAGGACAACCTCTAGGGCATCCTGGGACAGAAGAGGGGACCGTTTAGGAACAAGATCTGGAGGCTCCTCTCAGGACCAGGGAGGAGGCCTGGTGCTGTCGAGATGAGGAAAGGCAGGGTCTGCTGGAGGAGGCTGAAAACTCACACAAGGGAAACAGGGCCCACGATAGAGGAGGGGGGGCATGCAGGAGATATGGAGCAAAGGAGGCTTGTGAGCACAGCCGAGTACAGAGAGAGGGGAGAGGGTCGGCCCTATGGTCCTCCCAGAGGACCAGGCCTGCCTCCTCACAGAGAGTCTTTCAGGGTACCAGGAGGCAATGGTATCCATAAAAGGGAAGAGGTGTCAGCAGGCGTGAAGTACCTTACATAGGCAGAATGGTCTGGGAAGGTGCTGCACAAGGGGTTCCCTTCCAGCCACAGCTCTTTCAGCTTCAGCCCTTTCATCTTCTCCAACTCCCACGCAGTCTTCAGCTGAGAAAGAATGGGGGAGAACTGGTAAAGTGCCCCATGAAAAGACATATATCTAGGACCTAGCACCTTTAGCCTCCACCCTCACACAGAGGCACCTTCTTTGCCTCTTGCAGTCACACATCACAGTGTACACTGCCGTCCACCCACAGCCCGAATCTTATCCTCTTACCAAATTTCTTGAAAGGTCCAGAATCTTGACTTGCGGGGCCCTCTCTATTAATTCAGACAGACCATCTAGCCAGTATATTTTGTTGTTGCTCAAGTTCAAGGACAATAGCTTTTGGGAGCAAGATTTAGCATTATCATTACTATATACTTCCTCAGAGACAAGCCTCTCTGCACTCCATCCTACCTAGCCCTCCACCAAATATCATCACTGGCTATATGGCCTCACCTCAGGATAATCCGATTGGATGACCTGAAGGGTAGCAGTCATGCAGCTTCTTCTGTTCAGAAATATGTCAATCCCATGATCTGTTAAGTCTTCAGGAAGTGAAGAGAAAGTAATTAGTAGGTAAAGAGAGGTCTGCCTGGACCAGCACCAGTGCAGACCCCTTCTCGGGTTATCATTGTCTTCCTTCTAGAAGACCTGTGACCTACAGTTACTGCTGCCAGTCTTACCTGGGTCAAAGCGAAACTTTCTGAGGTACAGAGATTTACGGGAGACATTATATCGTTTCTTCATGCTCAGCTGCAGAGACAGATATGGAGAGAGTGACTCTGAGGCTCTGGGGTCTTGGTGACAGAAACTTCACTGAGTTGGGGAAAGGGGGAATCTAGGAAGTGGAAACAATGTGTCTCGAGTCTGACTTACCTTTAGGATCTGCATCTGTTCTGATGTTAACTTGTACTGCACAGATAAAGGCTCAGTAGATGAATTAACATAGATAGATATCTGTGTAAAGGGAGGGTAGGATAAGCATCAGGACTTCCAGTCCCAGAGACAGACTCAGTCCTGGCCTGGCTTCATCTATGCAAGAAGTAGTTAAAAGGAAGTCCATCAACACCAACCTTTCTGTTTTCCTCATCACTTAGCTGGTAGTTTATATTCTTCAGTTCATAGGCGCTTCTGGGATTTTGGACAAAGAATTGTATCTGGTTTCTGATGTACTGGAACTATAAGGAACGGAGACAACAATGATGCTGGAGGCAAGCATCCTGCAGTGACCCCGGCCTCTCTTTACCCCCGTGTGCACACACTGGGATTCATGTTATCTCTTACATCAACTGGTGTGAAGGCCACACTGCAATGGCTCTGGAGTAAATTGATTATCCACATCTTGCTGTACTTTCTCCCATTTGGAATCTGTGGGCAAAAACAAGGAATAATAGAGAAAAGAAACACAATATTAAGAACGCAGATAAAATGTAATGTTTCATCCTGACCTACTCTTTCGAAAGACTTGTAACGTGGAGACAATTGACACAAACTCTTTCCTTCCTTCCTTCCCTTCCTCTCCCTCCTTTCTAAGCTTCTTTCTTTCTCTGTGTAGCTATCTTAAATTGTCCTTTCTCTATATTTCCATGTTTATATTCCAAACCATAAAAGCCAGTTATTCAAAACTTACCTCACTTTTATAAGCTTCCAGGTGATTCTAAACTCTGTAAGACTTACGGCGATAAGTAATGAAATTTTTGTCTGAATTTGTCAAATGTTACTGGACTGGACATTGTTATATATTAATGGAGTTTTTTGTCTGAATCTGTCAAATGTTAATGGACTAGACATCGTTAATGTAATCTTGACTGTGTATATTGTATATACTTATTGGACATAATTTTTCTTGTATTAGTTATAAGCTTTTTTTAATTTTAGACTAAAGAGGGGAAATGTGGTAGTATTGTATTCCCCAAAATATTGTACACCCTAATAAATTTATCTGGGGTCAGAGAACAGACAGCCACTAGATACAGAGGCTAGAAAATGATGGCACTCACACCTTTAATCCTAGCACTCCAGAGGTAGAAATCCCTCTGGATCTCTGTGAGTTCAAGGCCACATTGGAAACAGCCAGGCATGGTGACTCATGCCTTTAATCCCAGGGAGTGGTGGTAGAAGGCAGAAAGATATATAAGGAGTGAGGACCAGAAACTAGAAGCATTTGGCTGGTTAAGCTTTTGGCTGGTTAAGCTTTCAGGTTTCTAGCAGCACAGTTCAGCTGAGAGCCATTCGGATATGAGGACACAGAGGCTTCCAGTCTGAGGAAACAGGACCAGCTGAGAAATTGGCAAGGTGAGATAGCTGTGGCTTGTTCTGGTTCTCTGATCTTCCAGTTCACCCCCCCCCCCAAAAAAAAGACTTACCTGGCTGTCTGACAAGATTTCATTGCTGTCAAAAATCTCAGTTTGAACCACACTGAGATAACTGGGGGAGAGTTTCTCCATGTTCTTTAGAGTTACCTCCATCTTCGGCTTCCTCCTGTGACCTTACCTTCTTGTACCCAACCTGCCATCTTTTTATTCCTTTTTCTGAAGATGTGATCCAAGTTACACCACCTGACCTGCCTCCCTTGCACACTATTCGCCTATGAGTACACTCACTGTGATCTTGAACCAGCCCCCTAAGGCTTCATCCTCTACGCTATCGTTCAATTCGTCCTCTGGAAAAATTATATCGTGGCATTCAGCGTAACATGTACCATCGTCTTCATTGACTTGGAAGATAGAAGAGTTGCTGTGGAGAAATTGATAGAAAGATCTATTTATAAATACTTAGAATTGCCACAAGTCTATTCAAAAGCACCAATCTTAATTCACTGATAAACAGCTCTCTAAGCAAGACTTTCATCACTGCTCACTTTGTTTTGAAATAAGAGAAAAATTATAGAGTGCAAAAGTTGTACAATCTCGAGGGATACTACATGAAAGCCAGCTTGCCTATATTGCTTACTACAGTATTTGAGGGTCACTGCAGGCATCCTTTTTCTGAATGTTTCCATCACTGTCCTGGAGTTGTAGACATAGAAGATTGTCCTCATGATATTCGTCATGAGGGCTCTCCTTACTAGAACTTTCTTGGGAAGAACTCATATCTTTCTCCTTTTCTTGAAGAGGGATTATCTCATCATTTGGGTCTGGAATTGAGAAGAAAGATACAAGTTTCAGCACACATTGATTAGCTATACCCAACACAGTTTGAAAAACAATAATTAAAAACAAAGCAAACTCAAAGTCAGCAGAAGCAAATTTTAAAGATTAGAGACAAATTAAAATAAAAATTTAAAAAGTAATGTAGAAGATCAATTTAAATCTACTTGTAGGACTCCTAGCAGTGGAAGCAGGGCCTGTCCCTAATGCTTGGCTGGCTTTTGGGAACCTGTTCCTCATCCTGGGTTGCCTTGCCCAGCCTTGATGCAGGGAGAGGAGCTTAGTCCTACCTCAACTTGATATGCCATGCTTTGTTGACTCCCACGGGAGATCTGCCCCTTTCTGAAACGGAGGAGGAGTGGATGGAGCAGGGAGTGCAGAAGGGATGGGGGGAGGCAAAAAGAGAAGAGGGAGGAGAAACTGTGGATGGTATGTAAAATAAATTAAAAAAACTAAAAATAAAAGGAGAAGGCGTGCATGATAAAAAATCAATTTAAAAAGAGTTAGGTTTTTGAAAGGATATAGCTAATAAATATTTAGCTAGACTAACAAAGGAAAAAGACCTAAGAACTGACAAATAACTAAATAAATAAAAAGAGAAATGAAAAAGGAGACATTAGAAATGAAATACAAATGGGTTTAAGAAAATACTATGACTGATTATATACAACTGGAAAGTCTGAAAGAAATGGATAAATTTCTGAACACATATAAACTACAAAATTTGAATCAAGAAGAAACAGAAAGTATAATTAGCAGTAACCAAAAACATTTATGTAAAAAATGTTCTGAATCTGATGGTTCACAGCTGAATTCTACAAACCAGTTAAAGAAGAACTAACCTCCAGTTTTCTGGAACCATTCCAAAAACTATAATGACAAGAACTTTGACAAACTTCCTTTACAAAGCCAGAATGATCCTTATAACAAAACTAAAGAGTTAAAAATAATTTATTTTAGTTTATATATACACCAGCGTTTTGCCTGCATGTATGTATGTGAACCACGTCCATGCCTGATGTCCTAGAATTGGATTTACAGATGGCTGTGAACCACCATGTGGGTGCCAAGATCTGAACCCAGGTCCTCTGTAAGAGCAGCAGGTGCTCTAAGCCACTAAAGACATTTTCTTTTCCTTTGAAGGGTGTTTTTATTCGTAGATGATGTTAATCATGGCTTTGGGACACTTGTTGGTTGCAAATACAATTTTATATAATTTGATAATCATCAATTTTTCTGAAATATTGTCAGCAAGAGTAGAATTAATGAACCACATATTAGTCATGCAGAGTACAAATACACAGCCACCTAGAAATGTGTACATTAAATTAGAAGATTTCATTTTTTATTATTTATTCTTCTCTCATACATTACATTGATCGAAGTTTCCCCTCCCTCTACTTCTCCCAGTCTCCTCTCCAAGTCCCCTCTCCTCCAGATCCACTCCTCCTCTGTTTCCCTTCAGAAAAGGAGCAGGCCTCCCAGGGTTATCAACAAACATGGCATAACAAGTTACAATAAGACTAGGCAGCTGGTTGGTGGTGGCGTACACCTTTAGTCCCAGCACTTGGGAGGCAGAGGCAGGAGGATCTCTGTGAGTTTGGAACAGCCTGGTCTACAGAGCAAGTTCCATGATAGTCAGAGTTACACAGAGAAACCCTGTCTTAAAAAAAAAAACACAAAAGACTAGGCACATACCCTAGAGAGTGGAGGAAAAGTAGGGGAAAGGAGGGAGGGTATGGGGAGAGGGAAAGGACAGGGAAGGGGTGGAGGAGAGAAGGGGAGGAGGAAAGGAGGGAGGGCGAAGAAGACAGAGAAGAGAAGGAGGAGAAGGAGGGGTCAGAGATGGGAGATGGGGAATGAAGGACAGCAGCAAGCTGTCAGTGGTAAAGATACAGAGGGAAGCAGAAATGGAATCCAGCACCTTACAGCAGGATACAATCTTTGCAGGGTCTTCTCCTCCACCAAGGATTTTCACCTCTGGCCTTAAAGTTCTTATGAGTAAAGTGAGACTTTCAGCTGGAACATTTCCTCTTTTGCCCTAAGAATTTCTAGCTCAGTCTTTTTACATTTGTCTACCAACACTTTGGCACACTCTTATTTATGACGTGGAACCAGGATAACTATCTGGAGTCTAAACATACATAGTGAAATAATCCATATTAGCAGGTCAGAGATGGGGGGGGAAGTACTTCATGACAATGAGTGTATATTTTCTGCATACTGGGTACGTCTATGGAAAATAACACAAGTTAGTTGGAACCACCTTAGCTTTGCCGGTTTTCAAGCATCTTCCACAATGCCACAGCTATTACTTCTTTTATGTTTTCATTTCAGACACAACAAACCAGTAAATACTGACTTAGAATTTATGTCCCCTCTCCCCTCAAAATATGTGTACCTCTAATCTCACCACTTCACACCTCCTCTGTTCTAAGCCCCCAGGCTAGATCACCACTGTTTATCTCCTGGATTATACAGCCTTCCTACTGCAAGCCCCCTGCTTTTCCACTTGCTCATAACTTTCTTCTCCACAATGTAGTAGCAACAGTGACTTTTTTTTTTTCAAAATCACAAGTCAAATCTTACTCAGAAGCTTGAAGGCCCTTACTACATTAAGAGCTGTACAATCAAAATCATACTTCAAAAAGTGACAACAGAAAAGAACTTTACTGGTGACATGTGGTGAACACAAGAAACCCATTTTGTTTTTATGAAAAATTTAAGAGAAGAATCAAATATTTACTCTCCCTTTCTTGTACAGGCTGTATACAAAGAATGACACACTGTTGGTAAGAGCATGCCATTATAACAATATTTCCTCAAGCTGGGTAATAATGGCGCACACCTCTGATCCCAGCACTTGGGAGGCACAGGCAGGCAGATCTCCATGAGGCCAGCCTGGTTGAGAGAGAGAGAGAGAGAGAGAGAGAGAGTGAGTCAGAGTCAGACAGACAGACAGACAGTTCCAGGACAGCCAGGGCTACACAGAGAAACCCTGTCTCGAAAATCCAAAACCAAACAAACAAAAAAGAATATTTATTCTAATACATAAAGAAATTAAAATAAAATTTGATAATAATTATTTAAAAGTTAATAATAAAAGGGTATATAAAAGGATAGTAATATCTAGTAAAAACATTCACATCACAAAAAGGGAAACAAACAAATATCATGACTCTTCTTATGGGTACCATTTATGAAATATTTGTACCCCAAACATTAAACTTTAATTTGATTAAGTTTTAGCAGCAATTTGGTATTTATTTTAATCATCGTGGAGTATAATGAACCAAATGCATGATAAATGATTCAGTCTTAAAAAAATAAATCAATCAAGAGGGAAAGAGAAGGTGGTGATATGTGAATATACTAATTTGCATTGTATTGAATGCATTATGCTTATAAACGTGTTTGCAAGATGCAGTCATATGGCAAAATACCTGTGACCTGCTTTTTCATTTAACAATTTCATATCACTAAATTTTCAGAAATAATAATAGTTAATTGAACTTTGTCATTTACTAAATTAATATGCTATTCCTTTAAAGGCATTGTACAAAAAATTAAAGCTACCATCACTTGCTTACCACAGTAAGAACCAAGAAGTGAACTTCACTGGGCCGAAAGCTTAGTAAAGAATGAATATTATGAATTGAAAAATATCTATTTTCAAATATTCCAAAAGGTCTAAATAAAAATTTCTATAACAAATGTTACTGAACACATGATTATACACAAACTCTACATACATTTTTATAGTTTATGCACTAATCCTGTGAGTGGGTTTAGGTCAAAACACAAATTTTCCACTTTAAGAGGTTTTTAAAAGTGGCATTTAAAAATAAGCATTACACCTATTTGCATAGTAAAAGTGAGTATGCTGAGCAATCTTCTTCACCGGTTAGTTCACTAACAACATATTCAAATATGTTGGGATGGAGAGGTGGCTCAGCAGTTAAGAGCACTGGCTGCTCATCCAGAGGACCCCGATTCTTAACAGTACCCACATGGCAGCTCACAACTGTCCGTAACTTCAGTTCCAGGGAATCCAATGTCTCTTTCTGGCCTCTACCAGGCACACACGTGCTGTGCATATATACGTGCAGGCAAAAGACTCATACACTTGAAATAGATAAAATAAAAATATAAAATATTCATCTCTTTTGAAAAAATATTCATTTTTGAAAATTACCCTTTATAATATTTTCATTTCATATGCTAAACATATATTCACACAAGTCAGGAGAATGGTGGGAAGCAGGGGGCTCACAATATTTTGGGGGGAATGGGTGTGGCTAAAATCACAGAAAGATTGAAGGCTGGAAGAGGCATGAGATTCTCACATACAAGAAGCAAATAGTGATGGATGGGGCCATAAGTCATGGATGAACAATGGCAGTACAATCAAATAAGAGAAACACAAGAGATACTGAGTATATGCTGTTGAACAGGCCTGTGCGAAAATCTTGGAAGGCAGATTTCATGTATTTTTTATTTCATAAATATTAGGGAAGAAGACAACATAAGCATATACAAACTAAGCATTTGAAAAAGTAAACTAGTTTCCCAGCAATGAAATACTAGCTAAACTGCGTCAAATTTCCATTTACATTACCTAGAAAAGTGTGGACATTTTTTTTAAAAATAAAGTTATCCCAAGATATCAAAGAACTCACAGTGTAGTAAGATGGTGCATGCCAAAGACTGGAAAAAAAGGAAAACTCAAAGTGACCTTAATCCTTGGGTCTTAAAAAAAATTATCAGCAGTCTCCGGGGCTGCAGTTAAGAGCACTTATTCTTGCAGAGAACCCAGGTTCAATTTCTAGCACCCACATGGCAGCTCATAACGGTCTGTAACTCCATTTCCAGGGTATCTGATGCCTTCTACTGGCCTTCGTGATCACCATCCATGCAGGATGCTCACAGACATACATACAGGCAAAACACACACACACACACACACACACACACACACACACACACGCATGCACGCATACACACAGGCACACACACACAGGCACACAGGCACGCACGCGCACATTTTAAAGAGCAGTAGTCGATTTCCTGAGGAGGCATAGAAGACACTGAAGCGCTGTGAATGAATGTATGCTAAATGTCCACAGAGCCATAGTGGTAACAGGAAAAAAAAAAAGTGAATTTGTGCCTGCCAAAGAAAGCCAACTGCGCAAACCACGCCGATTTAGCTCTTAATCTTTGAAGGTTGGGAGAGAGCTAGCTCCCTGGGAAAATGCTTCCTTAGCATCCGGGGAAGTCGTAGTGGTACCAAAATCTAAAATCCAAAACCAATTACATCAAGTGGGTACATCCTAACTGGAAATACATCGGTCCTTCAAGAGACAGGCAAAATTTTCATCCGAATAACTCAAACACTCATGAGGTTTAGGAGATTTGCAGACTTTGGTTTGTTTCGCTTTGTGCGTGTTGTCCCAAACACAAGTATTTTTTAGTGAGGCTTCCACCTGCGACATCTGAGTGCCTACTGGCCACGCTGGTCGCTGGTTGTGGTGGAGCTGTGTGCATACGGTTTTAAGTGCTGGGCTTTTAGAGACCTGGCAACTCAGGGTCTCTGAAGTCCTCACCCCAGCAGTTAGGCCTAGTTCTGCGTCCTGTGGCAACCACAATGGGCCGCAGCAGCAGACAGTTCAAGGGGTTTTTGTTTGTTTGCTTGCTTGCTAGAAAATAGCAAAATTCTCCCCTGGAAGGAGACAAATTCATCCTACTATCAAAATAAAATGTACAGTATATTATATGTGGTTCCCTGAAAAAGAAATGAATCAGCAACTAAAATCTAAGTTGAAATGAAATCCATCTAATGGTATTATTGTCAATAAAATCAAATGAAATCTTCAGCCAATAATTTCAAAATGAAATCTTCAGCCAATAATTGTAAAATACATAAAAAGGGCAGAATTCTGAGAACTCAAAAAAAAGTGGTACCAGAAATTAAGAACAACCATGTTAGCAACATAACAACAGACATACTAAAAAGGAAAATGAAAGAGGATTTGAAAAGGATTTCAAGAAAGTGTTCAGAATGGGGTACATGAAAGGAAATTAAATGACAGATTCACGACGAGATGGGGCAAAATTAAAGGGGTAAGCAAACGAAGCGTATTTAAGTCCTTAAAAAAAGGTAGGAGAATGGTGTCGAAACAGTATTTCAAGATCAAATATTCGAGAAATTTTAAAAAGGCGCAGTGGGGCAGGAGCGAAACGAAACCCAAGCCTGCTCCAGTAAAGCTTTGAAATTCAAACAGTTATAATATTCGAAAAGATATCCTCAAGTGAACAAGCCAACATGTTCGACATTTTAGAATAGATGGCTAGCTGGGCCAAATGGTGGCTGCGAAGATTCAAGGGCGACTGCGGGTTCCACGTCCCTCGGCCTGCATTATGAATGTTAATTTTCAGTTTACCGCCAGCCATCTCCCCACCCCTGGTGGCTGCGAGGACTCAAGGGCGACTGTGGGTTCCACATCCCTCTACTACTTGCACTATGAACGTTAATTTTCAATTTACCACCCGCCATCTCCCCGCACCTCCCTGCACCCCACCCCCACCCCTTACGCTGCAGCTGGCAAACAATTTTCGACTTCAAATGGCGGACCTCAGAAAACCAAACGTCTCAAACTTTCCCTTTAAACTCGAAGAATAGCTCAGCTCAGCCATGACCCTGGCCATCACCGTTTGGGAGGGAAGTTTTCCACGATAATCTACCCAGCTTCCCTAGGTCTCTGTGAGTTAAAAACAACAGGCCTGGGTCCTCACTACATAGGCTCCCATTTTCTCAGGCATCATGGGGGTTTGAAAGCGGGAAGCAGAATCCTCTCTGCCTCAAGCTTGATCAACTCACCCATGGCTGGCTTCTGAGGGCAGTGACTCTTCACTACTGTCCTCACACAGTTTCCATAAGGAGAAACTGTGTAGTCACGATCTGGCACCTTAGAGCTCCAAGAAGGTGGCAAGGAGCAATGGCGACCTCCGACCACTTCCTAGAAGACACACAAAGAAAATCCAACCCTTACAGGAAATGCCTGCTCCAAAATCAAAGCACGAGGTGGGGGGGTAGAAAATGTAACTTTCTGTTCTTACACCCCCAGTGTTTGCAGGCAATGGAACGTTCAGCGAGCCTTCAGCAACCCCTGCAGATGTTGTTCGTTACATTCAGGGGGCCTGCAAGGGTAATTCGTTACATTCAGCAGCCCAGCAAGGTAGTTTTTTACAGTATGGTGGCCTGCATAGGTCATTCTTTACAGTATGGGGATCTGCAAAAGTCGTTCTTTATATTCAGGAGACCCACAAAAGGTGGTTTGTTGCATTCAGGAGGCCTGCAAAGATGATTCCATACAGTCTGGAGGCCTGTAACTTCTGACTGGCTGTGTTGGATGACTATATACTTTTGTGGAACTCAAGCCGAACTACTGCATCACCTGCTGCTTTTGCTCCCCAAAATTGTGATGGTTTAATGAGATGCAGGAGTTTAACGGGGGTGTTTCAGAAGTACCTGGTGCCCTCAGAAGTCAGAAGAGGGTGCAGGAGCCCATGGTACTAGTTACCAGAACCCAGGATCTCTACAAGAGCAACAAGTGCTCTTAACTGAGGCGCCATCTCTGCAGCCTCAGCTGGTTTTTTGTTTTATTTTACTTTATTTTGTTTATTTGTTTGTTGATTTTAGTTTTTAGAGACCTGGTTTCTCTGTGCAGCCTGGCTATCCTGGAACTCGCTCTGTAGACCAGGCTGGCCTGGAACTCAGAGATCCACCTGCCTCTGCCTCCCGAGTGCTGGGAGTAAAGACGCACCGCCACCATCATTGCTGCCGCTGCCGCCGCTGCCACTGCTTCTGCCACCACCACCAGGCTTGCTCCTGCTGTCTTTAACTATAACTCTCTAGCCTGTGTTTTTTGAGACACGGTTTCTCACAACCTGGAACTTGCTGAGCAACACTCACTTTTAACCTTTCTTTCTCTGTGTGTCTTGCATCCACCCCTCCACACACACTTTCACAATAATAAAGATGTGGGGGAGAAGCAGAAGAAAATTGTTGATATAGTTAAGGGAATAACCATTAATATTTTTGTTCATATTTTTATTTGCTTTATAAAACTTAAAAGTTTACCTTGTATTAGTTTTACAGCATAAATTATATTTGAGAAATATTTCATTATTTCAATTTTACGTGATTTACAGGCCTCTGAACTTGCAGAAACACTTCTGGGAATTTATCATAACAAATTTGTTAACTGAGGACTGAAGAGATTACTCATTGGTTAAGTGTCCTTGTTGTTCAAACACAGAAGTTTGAGTTTAGATCCAAGTATCCATGTAAAAAGTTGAATGTGGCCATGCAGATTCCTGTAACCCCTGTACTTCGCAATTTAAAGTGAGTGGAGACCCAAACATCACTGGGGCTTGCAGATAGCCAGCCTAGCTCCAGGTTCAGTGAAAGCTCCTGTCCCAAAGGAGTCAGGTGGAGAGTGATAGAGCAGGGCACCTAGCCACCTCTTCTGGCCTCTGCAAGAAGGGTATTGTAAGGATTCTGTATATGCGCAGCTCAGGGGTCTTGTCTGGCGCCTTATTACGTCATCAGTGGGTGACTGTGTCCCAGCCTAAAAGCCAGACATGCACCCCCATGCTGTCTCTCTGTGCCTCTCAGTCTCTCTCTCTCTCTCCTTCTCCTAATAAAGCTCTAAAAGGTACCACTGGGTTCTGTCTTCTGTCGTGACTGTAACCAGCGCCACCGTGGTAACCAGCACCAGCCACCAGCGCCAGTATACCCTTTCGTTGGTGCTGTTTGGACTCAGGGGATCATCAAGGGCTTGCGACCCTGCTCACCGCTGGTACCGCCACCGCCGCCTCCCTCCAGCCAGCATGTCCCGTGTCGTCGCCCCCCCCCCCCCACCCCCCACCCCGCCCTCCAGCCTCTGCTCGGCTGTGGCTTCCAGCCACTGGACCCGCACACCACTCCCGCCATGCTACAGCTCCTGCTGAGCATCCTCCACCACACCGTGTGATTGGTGAGTCCTCCGCAGTTCCCTGCGGCTGCAGCCTGACCTATATTCTTAGCAAAGTGATGGACACCCCAGGGGTGGTCCTTGGGCTGCGGTGGCAAGGACACATTTTCTCTCCTGACGAGGAGGTCAATGCTGTCGGACCACCAGGTGGTTCACGTGCCGCATATAATTTTTTTATTTTTCTCTTGGCTGCAGCCATGGGACAAAGGGGCAGATACCACTTAAATTGGCGGATACCAGTAAATCTGGCCACATAACAGCTTCGCAGGAACTTCTGCCAGTGAACGGGCAAATAAAAAGAGTTACTTTATCCCCAAGCTTTCTGCTAAAGCTCTGAACCCTTCTCCCTCCCTATTTCTTTTTCTCTTGTTTTCCTTTTCTCTGCCACGTGCAACCATTTCTGTCTGTCTGACTTCTGCCTTCTGCTCTCTGGCCGTGGGAGGGCTCTGTACTGATATGTGGGCGGGCTCTGTACTGTCGTGTGGGTGGGCTCTGTACTGATATGTGGGCGGGCTCTGTACTGTCGTGTGGGCGGGCTCTGTACTGTCGTGTGGGCGGGCTCTGTACTGATGTGTGGGCGGGCTCTGTACTGATGTGTGGGCGGGCTCTGTACTGTTTTGTGGGCAGCTTCTGCTGACACTCACTTTAAAACTCCTCCCACTCATTCTCAAGCTGCAGTGAGAGGCACAGACAGGTCTGGAAGCAGGCTAAGATCCATACAAATAAGTTTACAGTAATCAAGATGGCTCTTAATCCAGAGATCACTTTATAGTCTGCCTCCTGGCAGATCTTCCAAAAAGCTGTCCTTAAGCCAGTAATCATCAAGAAAAAAAATTCAAGACACGGAGTAAAATCCGTCTCTTGTTCCCCAGATCTCCCTGACTAAAACTTAAGCATCTGGAGAGCAAGGTTCCTGACCCCACAGGCAAAAGTGTCATCTGTGGCATTCAAGGTATGCCAGAAAGAGATAAAAAAAAAAAACCCTGAAAACACAATTGCCAAATGCTGACACTCGCTGATTCCCGATGTTGTTGGGTCCCTGTTCTAAATGTGGAAAAACGGTCTAGTGAGTGCCCTGCCAGGCCATCAATAGCCTTGTTGAAAGTGCCACCTAGAAAGACAACTGGTCAGCTGACTGCCCCCAGGTGCCAAGATGCATGGGAACATCAAGCTAAGACCTCCAGCAGACCTAGGCTTGGCTACAGGCTCACAGAGAACCCAGAACACAGCATGGAAGTGATCCATTTCTTTCCTTTTGGACACCAGAGCCACTGACCTGGTCCTGGGAGTTTGGGGATATCACCTCTCCTCATTTCCCTATTGTCGGGGTAGGAGGACAGCCTTACCCACCTCACCAGACTTAATTGTACTTTCAGGGTTACTTGATGGGAAAAGATTTCCAGCTAAGATAGGAACTTCCATGTGCCTTATTCCAGACCTACCTGCTTGTGTTTCTCAGGTGCACACAGACAGGGCCCTGATCTTTGCCTTGTCCCTAATTCCAAAATAAAATAAAATAAGTTCTCATGCACCACAAGCTTTTCTCTTCCCAGTTCCCTCTTCCAATTCACTGTTCAGCTAATAGTACAGGACCACCACAGAACCGGAGTCCAGAGATCATCAAGTAAGAAACTGTAACAGCTAAAAGGTATTTACACCCCCAGACCCAAAAGTGTCTGGGCTCTACAAAAACAGACTTTACTATAACCATCTGTTACTGTTAAATGCTCTCAACAGTTGATCACCTGTCTCCTGGGTGCCAAACTAGTAAAGGAAACAGGTGCCTTAAATAATCTGTCTCTGATAAGGCTTCACATGTTCCAATCTCTCTGTCTCTCCCATTCACACTAACCAATATAAGCAGAGTACTAAACACCACATATGGTCACTAATCTTCTCATGGCTGCTTCTTAACATGTTCAAATTTTTCCCAAGCTCCAGAAACCAGCTTAAATCCATCTGGACAGGTCAGACCCACTTCAGGCTTTTCATGTCTCACCAGCATCCTGTCAGATACAAAAGCAGCCAGAGTGCCAAGCCAAGAAAGATGCTTGGCTCCAGGATGGACAGCCCATCATCCAACAACACCTGTCTATCTTGGAAGATTACCCCTTCCCTATTCCTCCCAAGAGCCAACCGACACCCTCCAAGTCAGCTGGAAGTAGTTTTTCCTGGGAGAAATGACGCCCCTATTCCCATCTACTTGCTTTTTTTTTATAATAAGCACCCCTATTCCCATCTACTTGCTTTTTTTTATAATAAGCAAAAGTCTGGAATGTAAGGATTCTGTATATGCGCAGCTCAGGGGGGTCTTGTCTGGCGCCTTATTAAGTCATCAGTGGGCAACTGCGTCCCAGCCTAAAAGCCGGACATGCACCACCACGCTCTCTCTCTCTGCGCCTCTCTCTGCATCTCTTGGGCTCTCTCTCTCTCTCTCTCTCTCTCTCTTTCTCTCTCTCTCTCTGTCTCTCTCTCTCCTTATCCTAATAAAGCTCTTAAAGAACACTGGGTTCTGTTGAGACTGTAACCAGTGCCACCGCAGTAACCAGCGCCAGCCACCAGCACTGTATACCCTTTCAGGTATAACACATCCACACAGGTATTGCTGAAATTACTAAGGCCACTCCACGTAGTTAAAAGGAGATTTATTTAAAGGCGTAACTCACAAATGAAGGGATAGGTAGATGATGGGTTCTGGAAGAGACGCAGCGCAGTCCGGCGGTGTTCTCTGGAGAACTTTCCTCGGTCTACCTCTCGCGTCCAGGTCCAGGAAACAAGAGAGCCGCGCATCCCAATCTCAGGTCTTCAGGCCCTCCCTTGGCCCCGCCTTGTAGGCGTAATAGTACGGAAGCCTCATTGGGTATTGGAACTTCCAGACCAAAGCTGGAGTGGCTACCCACTACATCTCCCCCTTTTTGTCTAAATAAGAAGGTTCTAACTTAATACAAGATTATATACAAAGGAATGGTTATCAAATATTGTCCAGGAGTAATGAAGGATAATGACCTAGATAAGATGGGACTATAATCAGTGCAAACAATATCAAGCAAGAAGCACATACTAAAATCCAGAGATATATAGAGCATAGGTAAATGGCATGTTACAAAGATCATTCCAAAAGGTGTCCTATCCTAAAGAACCTGAATCTAATACTTAATATGTTCTATCTAAGATATTATATATACTAATTTGTAACTATAACTGCTAGTCTTCAATCCCATCAAAGACCTGAGAAGGAATATAATGGTACCTGAGAAATGGTAGATGGATGCAAGCACTTTCGGGAATCTTGCAAGAGTAGACCGAGACAGCTGACAGCCTGGACAGTCACCTAATGTTTCTCAGCATTGTTG
Organism: Peromyscus nudipes; assembly: GCA_902168325.1. Classification (NCBI taxonomy): domain Eukaryota; kingdom Metazoa; phylum Chordata; class Mammalia; order Rodentia; family Cricetidae; genus Peromyscus; species Peromyscus nudipes. The sequence continues at coordinate 7,263 of CABHPH010132087.1, read as the reverse complement.
GTGCATTCAGATTGGCTACAGGCCTGGAGTATCTGACAGACCATTTTCAGAAGCAGGAATTCTGAAAGACCATCTTACCCTGTCTTGGCAGAGTACAGTGGTCGCTTTCCTTGTGTCCCGCTTGTCCAGAAAGGACAGCATTGCATTCGTACTGTCAGCAGTCAAGGCAAGGGCAGTTCTTTGCCCAGTAGGCCATCTTGTGCCAGGAAGACAAACTTCCAAATGGAAATGTCTTGGTCAGGGAACCAGGGGAGACTGGCTGGAGCCGCGGCCAGGAGAAGGAAGATGTAAGGTACCGGTAACCCACGAGCCACGTGGCAAAGTAGAGATTATTAGAAATGGGCTAAATATAAGAGTAAGAGCTAGACAATGATAGGCCTGAGCTAATGGCCAAGCAGTTTAAATAATGTAAGCGTCTGTGTGTTTATTTTATAAGTGGGCTCGGAGACTGGCGGGACTTGGGAGCTGGAGACTGGCGGGTGGCGGAGATTTGTCCTGACTGTGGGCACGGCAGGAAAACTCTAGCTACACACAGGTGTACACATACAACACACATTCATATACACACATGGAGAACAAGAGGGAGCCTGAGATTTGTCCTGAATGCTAATACTTTGTTTTGTTTTTCTTTAAAAAAATTCTGAGGTAGTATTTCACTATGTCATTTGGCTGTCCTGGAACTCACCATGTAGATGAAGCTGGCCTCTAATTTTCCCAAATCTACTTTCTTATATTTCCTAAGTCCTGGAATTAATGTGGGCCATTAGGAATGGCTGGGTTTTGTTTGTTTGTTTGTTTGTTTTTGTTTTTAAGACAATATCATGAGGTCCAGACTAGTCTCAAAAGTACTAATCCTCCTGCCTCATTCTATGTGCCTTCATGCCAACAACTCAAGAATGTTACCACAAACATCCCTCATTTTATTTATGTTGCTATAGTAAAATATCCTCACAGAAGGCAACTTAGACAATAAAGGGGCTTGTTTCTACCCCCATGGTCTTTGGTGTTCCTTTGGCCTTGGTGAGGGATGTTATAGATGTCCTTTTTAGAGATGAGATTCAAGAGTCACTTGTTCTCAACACTTTGGTTGGTATAGATCTCTGTTAAGCTCTGATTACCATAAAAAGAATTTTTCCTGGCGAGGGTGAGAGCAGCATTAGTCTTTAGGTATAAACATGAATATTTAGAAGGCAGCTTGACTGTATTTCATTTTAGCAAAGCAACGGTAGTAAACCCTCACCAGGGCTTGTGACCTCTCCAGTCCTTTGACCATCTTTACAGTGCATGTTAACAGGCATATATTCTCTCTTACGGAGCAGGCCTCAGATCTAATAAGAAAGCTTTGGCTGCTCATGATTTTTTTTTAACCACTTAGAGCAGAAGAATGCTCAGCAGGCGAATAGTGGCAACATGAGTAAACCTTTTATATGTGTCTTCCCCTGCTCCTCTCTTTTTGTTTTTTGAGACAGGGTTTCTCTGAGTAGTCTTGGCTGTCCTGGAACTTGATCTGTAGACCAGGTTGACCTTGAACTCAGAAATCCACCTGCCTCTGCCTCCCAAGTGCTGGGATTAAAGGTATGTGCCACCAATGCCTGGTTTATCTATGTTCTCAATATTGGTGAACAACTAAACCTGGGTTCTTATATAAATGAACAGGAAATTGTCTCCCCAACCAAATAATCACTAACCTTTTTTGCTATCTCAGGGTAAGGCATGAAATACAATATTTTATGAATTTTAGTTGTAGTTTTAATTAAAATTCATATTTTTCTCAGTCTAATTTATCACTATAAGCACACAGTTCTCCCAGCACAGAACTCCTGAGTTACTTTGCTAAACCATGTACAAATAAAAACAGTAAAAATAGTATCAGAGCTGGAGAGATGAGTCAGTGCCTAAGAGCTCTGGCTACTCTTCCAGGAGACCTAGGTTTGATTCCCAGCACCCACATGATAGTACACAACCATTTGTAACTCCAGTTACATCTAGAGGATTTGGTGCCCTCTTTTGGCCTCCACAGACACCAGGCAAGCACACAATGCATAGACACACATGCAGGCAAAGCACAAATATACATTAAGAAAAATAGTACCTAGACTACTAACCTTTAATTCTACCAGTCAGAAGGCACAGGCAGACAGATGTCAGTAAGTAACGTACAGAATAAAAAGTTCCTGAAATAAAGAATCAAGCTGGGATTATCTTTCCAAAGTGGTTCAGTTGAGATAAAGAAACTGTTAGAAGTGAATAAAAAATGCCTAATGTACCACATGGTGTTCTAAATTTATATTTTATTTGTGTGTTTGTTGAGTGGACTGAGCAGACACCATAACAGGCTGCTCAATCTTGTTTCAGAGATCAGGCCTCACTCAATTTCAGTTTCCTGAGATTTGGCAGGCAGTTTCTGAGGAGGAGCCATGAACAAAGAACAATTAATCTCCAACACCCCCAACAGCAAGAACAAGGAGACCTGGTACGTGCAGTCTAGGCCTGAGCCATAAACAGCTCAAGGTGATAACCAAATAAGGACAAGGCCTAGGACTTGCCTAGGCCTGCCCCCAAATGAAAAACTGTAGCCCTGACCAGCCCCTAACTAGACCTAGACAATTAAAACATACTAATATGATTGCCACTTGCTTAAGCCAATCATATCTAAAATGACCTAACTGCCTTAGGACCTCCCCTTGGCTGTGCTTAAAAGGAGCTCACATATCACATCTCTCTCCATGTCCTCATCATCTTGCCTTTGCATGGGATGGCAGGCCTCAGCATGCTGGAATAATAAATGCTCTTGTTGATTGCATATGTGGATGGTGGTCTTTTGTGGGACTTCTCCAGTACCCTAACATTTGTATGTATGTGTGTATGTTATATTTATGTCTATATGTGCATAAACAAGCTCATGTGGAGGTCAAAGGTCAACATCAGGTATCTTCAATGTTGTTATCAACCTTATTATTTGAGACAAGGTCTCAAACTGACCCCAGAGATTGCTTTTCAAGCTAGCCAGCAAGTCCCTAGAATTAATGTCTCCACCTTTTTCAATGCCAGAGTTACAAATCCATGCCAACATATCTGGCTTTTACCTGGGTTCTGGGTATCCAAACCATACTTGTGTATGCATTTTACTCATTGGACCATCTCCCCAGCTACTGTAAGTGTATTAATACTCCCAGGCTACAGTTTAAGAATGTTGAGGCACATTTTCCCAAAGGTTATATCTTTATTAAACAACACAGGTGGATTTCCAAACCAGGAACCCAATACTACTTTAGTAGACTCTCTGGGACAGATTTTCTGGAGGCGTACTTTTCTGTCCCATCAGCCTGCTCCTCAATAACCACAAAGAGGCTTAATATTAATTATAATTATTAGCCAATAGCTCAGGCTTGTTACTAGCTAACTCTTACATTTTAAATTAACCCATTTATATTAATCTACATTCTTCCATGTGGTGGTACCTCTCTTTCATCTTGCACCTCCTGTTTCCTCTCCATATCTGGCTGGTGATTCCTCTGACCACTCTTCTTTTTCTCACCTTAGTCTTGTTTTCCCACCTAACCTTATCCTGTCCATCTGTTGTCCAGTCAGCTTTATTAAAACAATCGCAGCATAATTTACACAGTGTTAAAGGAATATTCCACACTTTTCCTCAGAGAAATCCACTGAGATTTGGACTCAATTATTGTGGGATGGGGTTGGGATGAGTTAGAGTGCAGGTTGTGGTCTGCTGAAACCAATTTCTATGGTTAATAAAAATGTTTATTAAATTCTCTGGCCAGTGATTCTTTGGTATTTACCTGCCTCTTTCCCCTGCAACATTGTGGTTACTGACCAGATATGGCTCTTATGTGGGTGCTGGGTATTCAAATTCAGGTCCTCATTCTAGGGCAGCAAGCCCGTTACCCAAGGAACCATCTTCTCAGCCCTGCTTCACACTCATAACTCAATTTTAAAATATGTTATTTCTTTTTTCAAGATTTAGTTATATTTGTAATCTCTCTCTCTCTCTCTCTCTCTCTGTGTGTGTGTGTGTGTGTGTGTTTGTGTGTGCAAGTATGAGTGTAAGTCCTACAAGAGTCCAGAAATCAGTATCAGATACCCTGGAGCTAAAGTTACAAGTGGTTGTAAGCTATGTGATTTGGTTTCTGGGAATCAAACTTGGGTCCTCTATAAGAGTAGCATGAGCTTTTAACTACTGAGCAAATTCTTCAGCCCCAAACCCTGTGGTTCTTAAGTCTCTATTGTTACAAGGTTTAGGAATCCTGAAATATTGGGGTGAGAGGCAAACTGTTACACTACTCTGTGCCCAGAAAAATCAATAAAAATATACCCAATAATATTTCTCATATACTAAGAAATAATGTTACTGAATATAGTAGCCCATGAAGCCACTGGTTTATTTTAACTTAGACCAGCATGCAATTAAGCACAAGTCCTTCCCAGTTCTTTCTTTCTTTCTTTCTTTCTTTCTTTCTTTCTTTCTTTCTTTC